>JAMPIV010014912.1:0-79008 GCA_024509875.1 Oreohelix idahoensis
GGTGTGGGGTTTGGGAGGTTGAAGTGTTTGTTGTGTTGTGGTTGGTGTTTGGTGTTTTGGGGGGTTAATTTGGGATGTGATTTTGGATTATATTTGTTTTATTGGGTTTTTGGGTGATGTTTTTAGGGGGTGGGTGTTAATTTTTTAAAGGGGGTGGTAGATATAGATGATAGGAGATTATAGGGGGATTAATGTATGGTTAAATTTATGGAGTGGGGAATGGGGGAAGTGGATGGATGTTTGGTTTGTTTTGAGGGTTAGGGTTAGTATGAGGTTTGGGGTTTGGTTGGGGGAAGGGGAGAGGTGGGTAGGTTTGATGTAGAATGATGGTGGGGAGAGTGTGGGTATGAGGGATAGGGGGATTTATGTAATAGAGAAGGGTGATGGGAGGGGGGGAATGTTGGTTGGATTAGAGTGTGATTGAGTGGGGGAAAGAAGTTGGGTTATGGGGTGGATGGATTTGGGTGGAAGGTTGTATGTTGGATGAAGGTTGTATGTTTTAGGGGAGGGATGGTGGAAGTAATAAGGTGTTTAAATTACGACAAGTGAATTTTCCCTGATTTGATGGATGATTAAAGGGACTTTTAGCTTTTCATAACATTAGAACCCCTGAACATTTGTTGTAACTTTTTGGTTTCGCCAGAGCAAACCGATTCCACCGGGATTCATTTAGTATGCGGCATGAGATCTAAAGACACTGAGACGATCCCCGAGCAGAGAAGCTAGTTTCTCGCAGGTATTTCTCATCTCCGCGTGAACACTAAACCGCTCGCAAGATGGACCAGAGCGGTCAGAAGAAAGACACTGGGGGAGATCTCAGGAAGGACGGGCGGCATGCTATCAAAGACAGTAGTGGTCCCTGAAAAGATTTCGCATCTCGGTGTTAAACACGGAACCGATGGCAGTGGGAGCAAACGGGGAAAGCCGACGCAAGCAGCGAGCGAAGATACGAGAGGCCAGGGGCAGCTTCTCTGTGTATAAAATAGTCTTAACGGAAAAATCGCGCTTTAAATCAAGATCGTAAATCAATCTAAGCAAAGCAAAGCATAAACAGTGTGTAGAGTCCCCCTGACACAGAACTTGTTGAGACTGTGTAAATTTTTAATCTTTGAGGCGATTCTATGTTTGGAATTCCGCTATCTAACTTATAGCAAAGAAAGCACACCCAAAGACAAATTTAACCCACCATCAAGCCAATTAAGTTGTAACGGGAAGAAGAACACTGGCCCGAGCTTTTGTTAGTTTACTGACACAGAGAGAGAATTCATATTTTCCTGAACAGTGATGTGACTAGTTTTCTCACTGGATTTAAGCCATACCTCACGGATAAAGTGTACCAGCACGCGTAAGAATTTTATTATCAGCGGCAAAGTCAAATAGACCACACCATCCTCACCCCGGTATCAGAGACCGTGCCCTCCCATAGAAACTGTTATTAAGAAAAGAGACACAATTACAGATTCATTTTCCAGCGATTACGAGATCCTTTTTATGTGCTGACCGCCTACCCGCTAATCTGGGGCTGGAACTTGAACAAACATTCATACATTTAGTTTGAGGTGTAACTGCTGTTGTGTTATTCTATGGAGTGCCAGATTTTTTCACAATCGGTAAGTGAGAGCAAGATGAGTGAAGGCCTTTACTAGCGCGTGTATGAATGACATGAAATTAAATCTTTTGTGTAACCATTTTGTTAACTTGCTTACCTGGTAATATATATCTTTTCTGTATACCCTACATTGTTCCTTTAAGTGGGATAGTTGATAATTTGTTAACTCTGTTTAAAACCCCCTCCTTTTCATTTGCTTAGTAAAGGGAAGAACAATTGGGAAGAACAGGATTTTTTTCTACCACCTATACCTAATTTTGTAACACCTCTTTTCAGAGTAATTAACTTTACTGTTAGGTTAACTTACCTATGTTCCTGATAACTATCTATCTTTGGACTGGGTTCATCTTTGTCTAATAAGCGAGACGGGCTTAGTCGATACCAATCTTCTTCACCCCTCCCTACCTTGTTATTTGCATTTTTCTGTAAATTTTGATACTTCTTGTTGTAAACAATTGATTATTTTAGTGATTGTCTTTTTTAACTTTAATAAACAACATAAACTTAATCGTTACGATGTTGGACTACCCAAAGCCCATAAAATTTCCCCTATTTGTTTAAGATAGTTGTATCCACGTCGTCTGTGTGTTTGAAGCACCAAATCGGTGTGAGAGCAGATGTGTGTCTGGAAACTGGCAAATAATTGTTTGACCAGGAGAGCCTGAATGAGTAGATTGAGAGAAACGATTTGTCGTAAATAAGTCTGTCTTTACTCTCCTCCAGCACCCTGTGAAGCAACTATTTACTTTCTACATTTCTATCACTGAGCTTTTTCACCATCATTCCACACTCTAAACCGGACTACTATTTCCGGATTACTATTTCTCTCAAAATAAATTTACGACAGTAAAATATTTTGGCCATGTAAAAAAAGACATAAAACCTTATTGAAGATCATGATGGAAGGAACAGTTGAAGGCAAACGTACAAGAGAAAGACAGCACTATAAGTGGGAAGATAACATCAAGAGATGGACAGAAAGAGTGCCAGGTGCACTTTAAGGACAAGAGAAAAAAAGGGTTGGAAATCCATTGCAGCTGACCTTCGATGTGGAGATGGCAGCTCATGATGATGATGATGAAGTCTTTATATATATATACACACACAGTCATGTATTTATGATGACATCTTTAACTGTATATCAAGTAATCTATCACCACAAACATACAGAAACACCATTTTTGTATCTTCTTCATTTCATAAAGCACTCACCCCCATTGTCCAGAAGCATCTGTAAACACTGCAAGGATCCATTAGAAACAGCTGTATAGAGGGCTGTCCGGCCACAAACATCCTGGGCATTTATGTTAGCTCTCTCCTCACCCTGAAAGCAGCAGATCAATATTGGTATTTTATGAAAGCACGAAGGGCAAGTCACTAAAGTAAATGTCTATAAAATAATCTTCTTTCACCTTTGAACTCCCCAAGGAGCATAAGCCTCAACAAAATTACACCAAGTTTTCCTGTCTCAAGCCATCATCTCAAAGTCTGTGTCATCTTATGCTTTAAAAAAAAAATGTATGAGGAATTCCATAGTACTGTACCAAGAGGTTGTGAGATGTAAACAAAGTGTTACGAATTTAACACATTATTTAATAGTTCTCTTATTGCTGAGAAGATAATGTTATATAATTAAGCCTCTTTTATGCCATATGTCAATAATGATTGACTTTCATGAAGTTGCATCATGTGTACACAAAACAACCCTCTACTTCTATCCCTCTCTACTAATTATGAATGATTAAACTGTTAATATGACCTTCTAGATCTTACCTGTAATAGACACTGGAGAAGTTCCACATTGTTATAAATGGCTGCCTGGTGAATCAGTTGCCCAGGCCAAGAGTCCTCACTTGAATTCATAGTACTTCACAGACAGACCACACCAAGGAAGTTCACTATTTAATAACAGACATCTTTCTGCCTTGTCACCATGTCATTTCATGAGTCACAAGTAAAGATTATACAATAGTTAAGTGCTATCCACAAGTGCTGTAATTATTACACCACAGGAAATCACATTATAAGTCTCTAAAGATGTTTGAACACTTGAATAAATATTAATACTCCTTCAGAAACATTTCAAATACAAAGGGTAACTTATGCTTCTGTTATGTAACAAGGTTCTTAATGACAGTATCTCCTGCATGGAGAGTTTATGTGTGTCTCTGGGAGTCACTGTGAAACTGCAATGGTGGTATACAACGTCAACAGCTTCTTTACAAGAACACAATTACACCTCTAAATCTATAAGAAAAGAGAGAAAAAGAGCATTAGACAATAAAAAATCTATTAACTAAGAATATTAATATAAAAATAAATGATAATAAAAAAATATGAGTCCAAGAATGGAAATAAAATTATGCTAATAAATTCACCAGATCTAAGACAAGAAAATATAAATTTATATCATTACATTTCAAAATTATAATTAAAAGTTCATCTCAGTAAAACAAAGCTGATTTTGAGTGGTTGGTAAACACGATATCTTCTTCCTCGTTCATCCTGAAAAGGACGGTAGAAACAAACACGATATAGAATAAACAACAAATTGCTTCAGCACTATAAATAAACACATCTACTTTATCAATTTAACTTCAATGAAAATACTTCCTGAATGTAAGTGTTAACTATACACTTGTATGTACCATGCTTCTGATAGAGCTCCCATAATATATGTCAACTCAACACTTGATTAACACATACATCCTATTTAATCAGGAAATCCCAAAATCTAATCACGTATCTGAAAATACTGAAGTAAACATAGCTGCAACTAATATTCCAACCAGTGACTGAGTCAAACTGACCATGAAGCTGGTTTTAATCACTTCTTGTTTCCTATCTGAATGTTAACTAGGAGATGAATATACAGTATTTTACTTTCCAATATAAATATACAGTATTTTACTTTCCAATATTAATATACAGTATTTTACTTTCCAATATTAATATACAGTATTTTACTTACCAATATTAATATACAAAATTTTACTGTCCAATATTAACATACAGTATTTTACTTTCCAATATTAACTCTTAGTATACGAGCAGCCTTCTAGAGAGGCCGATGATCGATCCCCGTCAATAGCGAAAATTTATAGCTGAATGCATGTTTAAAACCACTGAACAATTTAGTTACGTGCTAAACACACAGATTCTCAGAGAAGAGAGAATAAGTCTTTAGACACACACACACAAAAAAGTAAAAAACTGTGAAGATCAAGAAGTACCACTTTGCAAGCTAGACCAGAAGCTGAATAACAATGAAAAGCAGCACCCAACAAAATAAAATAAAATATGCCTAAAGCCTGATAAAGAATTAGAGAATGCTGCAAAAAATGGAGACTTGCAGACACTATACAGTATCAGTATAACCCTATCAAAGAAATAGCAAAACCATGATATGCCAGTGAAAGATAAAGAGGGAGGAAAACACATCAACAATGAAGGAAACAACTATCCAGGTCAATGAAATTTTACAACCAAATTATAAACAGGAATCAGCCAACACAACAGGTCATCACAGAATCAGAAAATAAACCAGCATGTAAACCAAAAAAACCATCCACACATTTCTAAAAATGTTGAAAAACTGAAATTCCAGAAGATGAAAAAGATGCAAGGCCAGATGAAATTCCACCAGAAAGAACAAGCTGATATTCCACCCACTACAGAGATGGTACACCAACAAATCTGGAAACAAAAGGCAATCCCCAACAGCTGGAAGGAAGGGCACAGTATTAAACTACCCTACAAGGGCAACTTTTTTTTAGTCTAAACAACATCTGGAAGTCCTCTCAGTACAGCACAAGCACAAAATTAGGATTATATCAGAGCTGTGTGCTTTCTGTGCTTCTCTATGGCACGGAGAGCTGGAGAGTTACAGAGAAGGAAATGTCGAAATTGTCCTCTTTTCACACAACATGCCTGAGAAAAATTCTCCGAATCTTTTGGCCGAATACCATCACCAACCAAGATCTGCTTACTCGGAGCAAGCAAGAGGACATGCATACCATCATAGCTGGCAGACGCTGGAGCTGGGTTGGCCATGTCCTCAGAAGAGACCCCGATGCCATCAGAAGAACAGCTATGCTATGGACCCCTGAAGGAAAACGAAAGAGAGGCCGACCAAAAACACTCAGGGAGAAAGAAGCGAGATTTCAAACAGAAGACTGTGTACTTCTTCTTCATACACTCTCAGATGTCTACTTGAATGTTTTCAAAGAAAGCAGTAGTCAGCCTGAGGCTATTTGCATCCCCGCAGAGCTTTTTCACAAATGGTACTGGTGACGGCCATATGGGCTTTCTTTGCTCGTCATATGTTGGACATCTTTGAAACAGATATTCAGCAGTCATTTTATCAGTGCCACTGTTACACTCATCAATAGTTCCTATCTTTAGCTTGTTGAATAGATGGTATCCAAATCTGTTGTGGCCCGTGAGGAGTCTGAAGATTACCACTTATTCTCTTCTGTTGAGCTGGTAGTATGCATCATCTTGTGCATGTTCTGCATCCCATTTGTTTCTGCATCTGATTCTGATAAAACTCTTTGTCTCCTTGAAAGTTATGCCTGTATCAGGCTGAAGTAGCTTTCTACCTTCCTTTGCCAATCTGTCAGCCTCTTCATTGCCGGGGATGTTACAATGAGATAGGATCCATTGGATCACAACTCTTTTGAATCGTTGACTACTCTTAGGTCATCCAGGTCTGCATTATTGTGACTTTTGATCGCTGCAATAACGGACAGTGCATCGGTGAAGAAAGCTAATTGTCTCTCTGTGCTTTCCTCTGTCATTAGAATCTCTGCTGCAGTTTTCTGTGTACAAAACAGACAGTAATACCACACACAGCAATCACCACACAGCAGCCAAATAAATGGCAGATCTATGTTCCACATGGAATGTAAAGGACTGACCAATTCAATGAATTATGAGGGTGAAAGAAATAAGAATGAAATTTCTGCAATTCTGACACTCAAAATAATATCAAACCAAGTTCTGACAACAAACGAACAAACAAAACACACATGCAAATACATACATATGTATACCCAGAAACACAAATGTGCATCAGAGACAAAATAAACTAAATCAATTTAAAAAAAAATTCCTCAGAATCCTGAATCCAAAAATAAAACTTCTTGTGGCAATTAAAGATAATAACAATGTTAAGCAAATGCAACAAAATCATATATAAATCTGGGATATGTACACTCCCATGAATTGTTAAACGTTTGCAGTGAGTGTTCCATTACGACTTAAAAAGGTTCTGGTCCTTCAAATCTAGAAAGCATCCCAAAATGAGTGCATAAATAGCACATTATTTTGAAACAATTATTTATACAATATTTTATAATATTTAGACAAAAACATTATTATATGTAAATATATTTATGGATAATCCAAGGCTATCCCAGTCCGTGAAACATCATTACAACAGAAGTGCATCAGCTCCTATTCCACAGTACAAGGCATAGACGAACAAAATTTATGACTGCAATAACACTTAAATTTAACAGAACAACATCCTTTTTAAAATGTAATGTTCATATACTTTATTTCTACCATCACACTCTGGATGCTCCCTACAAACATGGCTAAGATTTTTCTTCAGCCTTTTAAAAATATTTTATCAAGTTAATGTTTTCAGTCATACAGGCCACGCTGCTCACACAAAAGGGACTTTCCTGTTTTAAAAGCTGAAAACAAATAAATGCAAACTTTAACATTTGGTTGTTTTGTTATTTACATACTATCAAGCAACCTTTAACCTCATTATGTCTAGACCTGCCCTTGCCTGGCCACAGTCATCTGCTCAGTTCTGTACTGTATTTATTCGTATTATGAAAACACTTTTCTAGCACCGCTTCTCAACCTTCACACTCTGTGGACAAGCCAACACTTTAGAAAACACTGCTTTTTTCCTGAACAAATATTTTTTTTAATGAAGGCCTTTATAGAAACCTATACTTGTAATTCATTTTTCTGCTGTCCACTGACAATTCATAATTTGAAATTGTTATTAATTAAAAAGTTATCAGATATTATACTTTATATTTAAAGTTAAGTTAGGAAGCTTATTCTAGAAGACAAGTGGCTCTAACAAGACTGAAAACAGGTAGTATCTCTAGAAAATCATGGTCTGAAATAGTCCAGGCTAACTCATAAAATGATGATCAAGGAGAATTCAGGAATAAGAATGGAGACAAGGAAAGTCATAAGAAAGAAGCTTCAAGGGAAACAGATAAGAACAAAGGAAGATGTCAGAGTACAATGATAAAGAAAACCAATAATCTTAACATTGATTCAAAGAATAAAGGTGTTGAGAATCATAAAAAAGACCAACAAATCAATAGGCCTATTCATAAAGTTGAACAAAACCTACAGAGGTTAAAATTTTCCAAATCAGTGGCGAAGTGGTTAAAATTAGAGCATTACAGACAGTAAGATCATAAATGTACTTGAAACAAGTTATAGACAAAAGATCAATAGCACATATAAAAAGAGCAAAATATATCATAATACTCACAATGAACATGACTGAAAAGTCAAAAGCTTAAATAAAACAAATTGAAGTAAATCCTGTTCAAGTACGAGGCGTGTTCAAATGAAACCCGACCTTGTTGCGCCAAGTGGACATTCGTAGGAGGAGCATGATGACGTCACATCTGATGTAATAAGCACATACGAATGTACAAGTGTGTAAGTGTTCATTCTCCTGGTATTCATTGGTTGTGCTGCAGACCGTTAAAATAATGGCCGGTGTGATAAGGAATCCGTCCAAGGTCAATCAGCGAGCGGTGATTCAGTTCCTAACAGTCGACATTCATCGCCGAATGAAAGCAGTGTATGGTGACAAAAGTGTGTCTAAGACTACAGTGAAATACTGGGCACGAATGTTTCGAGAAGGACGTCAGTTAGACGAAAGATCTTCCGCGGCCAGGTCAGGTGCATATTGTTGCGACAGAAGAAGCCATGCAGCAATACGTGTGGAATGTTGTCGGAGCTTACGTTCGCTAGCAGAGGAATTTGCTGTGTCTCTTGGGACAGTTCAAATGGTGGTTAGGAAGAAACTGAAGTATCGAAAGGTGTGTTCACAATGGGTCCCACGGATGCTGACCGATCACCATAAGGAAGAACGCATGGGGTGGAGTTTGAACTACCTGCTGCGTTACGAAGAGGAGGGTGATGCATTTCTGTTGCGCATAGTGGTAGGCGATAAGTCGTGGTGCCACCACTTTGAGCCGTGCAGCAAATCAGCGAGCATGCAATGGAAACATCCCGGATCACCAAAACCCCAAAAATTCAAGTCATATTTCCGCCGGTAAGGTTATGCTGACCGCATTTTTCGACCATGAAGGGCTTCTATTGGTAGACTTTAAAGAGCCTGGCGTGAGCATCAATGCCATCCATTACAAAGACACACTAGACAACCTGCATGCAGCCATCAAGAATAAACGACCCGCATGCGTATGATTCTTGTTTTCCACATGTTGCGTAGCGTTAGTGATTCAAGGAAAAGGTGGGAAGTTTGCACACCCGACAATGTCACCATGTGTCGTCCACGATTTGTTGCGAAACATTGTGCAGGAAGCGTTAGCAAGGAAAAAGGTGGAAGTTACCTGAGCACTGGGAGTTAAAGGAATACCTATGATAATTCCAGAGGAAGAAATAATAAACAAACTACGAACAGAAAATCCAAAATGTAGGATTCTGAAACTGGAAAGGATATCACAGAAATTAGGAACTTCAACTGTAATAATAGTTACATTAGAAGGACGGGAAATACCATCACACTTATTCAGGGCAGTATTAAAATTAATACAGAAGCTTACATTCTATCAGTCATTCAATGCTCAAACTTACAGAAATTTGGACACACCAAAAGAACATGTAAAAGTAAGCCTAAATGTTGATATTGTGCAGGGGATCACACCTATGATATCTGCAAATTAGTAGAAGATGAAAGATTACAGTACAAGATATATAAACAGAACATGTGCAAATTGTCTAGGAAACCACAGTGCACGTTTCCAAGGATGTCCACTTTATCAACAAACAAAACTAGCTCTAATAATATCAGTCAGTACTGACACACCATTTAAAGTAGTACTACAACATCAATCATCAATCGCTACATCCACAACTCTTATCACCAAGAGAAATGGCAGTCAATACCAAAAATGCTGAAATAACCCAAAAGAAAAATAAAGTCCAAAAAATACTGATAACAGATTGCAATTTACCAGATGAAAGAGAAATAACCAAATCATTGGTAACGGAAGATACAGTGAGAAAGGCAGAAGAAATCTTCAGCATGAAGTGGCTTGGCATGTGGCTAAATGAGCAGGACACAAAGAGGAGAAAGACAACTAATAAGAAGTGAGCGAAAACGAACAGATAAAAACCAACTGTGACAAAATGTCTGAACATGCTCTTTTGTGTGATCTCTCACACCTTCAGCCCTCTGGCAGTATCCTTTCTTTTTCTTCATTGTTTTCACTCATCGCTTTTATTTGGCATAAATCATGCCTTTTCATTTGTATTTTCACTATTTTGCTCTATGCTGGACATAGCATGGCGAAGTCTCTAACACGCCACTCTCCTGTGGCAGTATTTGCTACAGGAGTAATTCTTATCTTATTGTGTCGCATTCACGCTTCACAAAGACGTGTTAAGTTATGCCAGGTTATTAGACGGTCAGTGACAGTATTTTATCACAATATCAGTCTGACCCTCTTTTCAACCAACAAGGCATGTTTATATAAGGAGTGTTGTATAAAACCAGATTTGTTTGTTTGGCGAAACACATAATAACCCGTGTAGGAGGTGGAACTTATGACATAAAAGCTTCCAGGTCATCCTTGCTACACCAACATTACCGTCTGTGTGACACCTGTGGGCAGACAAGAGTGATATAATCGCTTCCAGTCACTTGTTAAAAAGTAATCATGGATGAATTAAATTTTAGACAATATGAGTCTACAAATGTGTTGGTGAGAGTGTATGCAAGACATCATATTACCATATATTGAAGATGTGACCTTTTGCAAAATTTTCCGTGTAGGAAATATTTAGAAAGTGCCACACCCGACCTGTTTGAAATGATTGAATCTTTCTGATTAGATTCATAACATCATTGGAGGGAATATAGACTGACAATTTCAGAGTTTTATTTCTCTGTGATTTGCACGCTTGCCAAGACAACATCAGACCTTCGCCAGATTGAAGAACTAGATTCATAATTCCTATTTGTTATCTGGACCTTTTAATGGAGAACCAGATAAGACTTATAAAGCATAGGAAATCTCTTTCAAATTTTAATAAGGAAAACTGGGACTAGGAAACTGAAGAAATACAGAGTCAGAAGGGGCAATCTATTGTAAAATTAAAAGAAATCCCAGACATGTGTTGTAAGAAAACGATTCGTCTCTTCTATTCATCTGTGTGATTCAGGTACTGGTACCTGAATGGTCAGGCCTATTGAAATGAAGGGCCACCGGTAAATGTTTGCCATGATAGATGTCATTTAAGTGTTCACGAAACCTGTCTGCCAAACGTCTGCCAGTTTCACCAATATAGGTAATGCCACACTTCTTGCACCAACGGGCTGATCACCCGTTTGCCAGTCACTTTGATTACGGAAACAACAGCGAACGGATTGATTTGTCGTTGCCCTAAAGACGCCATTAGGCGTGATGGGAACAACGGCAAAGAAAATCTATTCGCTGTTGCCCTTAAGACGCCACTAGGCGTAATGGCCACTGACTGCTTTGCCGGTCGTTGGCTAAGGACGGAAGAAGAAGACACTTCTTGCAGATGATAGCATAATTCAGGTTTCTGGATTCGCACGTGAAAGACTCTCTAATGACAAATTTTCCTTTAGGAAAAGTGACTGCCGGAGTCTGGAGTACAAACAGACAGCTCTTACTTATACAGCGTTGTTTTTTCAATCTATCTTCTTATGTTTTTGTTTTGGTTCATTTTGTATCCTTTTTGTATCTTTTTAAACTGTCGCTATCTTATACGTCACTTCCTTAGACGATTTCTTGGACAAGCTAACTCAGTGTTCTATTCCAAGCATCTACGGATCTAGCTAAGTGACCTTTTACTTGTTCCAAAGCTTTGTTCATTCTCTTTTTTTTCATTTTGTTGATTATTTACTTTCTTGTTTCAGTATTTCTTTCAGGTTTTACGATTTTCTTGCAATATTATTGTTCTTTTTTCGCTCATTACTGTGGTTGTTTACTTTTTCCATCTGCTTGTATCGCTCATTTGGTGTATGTTTCTCATCATTGTATGTTTTTGTAGTACATATATGTAATTCTTGTCCTTGTCACCGGTTTGTAACTGTGGCTGACGAAGGGTAACACCCGAAACGTCCCTTGTTTCATGTGAACTGTTAATGTGTAGAACTGATTCAATACCGTTTTATTGGTTTATATACTTATATATATTCCTTACCAGTTTTACAGCAGCCGCTTAATTTACCTATTTTCAATGATTTGACAGAAGTGCTGCTGCTGTCCCGTATCGGTAGTTATTCATATTATTTGGAACTGAAAACAATATATATCTTAATTATAACCCATAAGAGCTTGAATGTGATATTTCTCATCATCAAAATAAAATTAAAAAAATGAATTGGGAGGGAAAAAAATAACTTCAGCTGACCCGAATCCGACATGGAAAGGAAAAATTAAGGCCAGTGTGCGTTAACCAGATTCAATTCATGTAGTAGTTCAGTGGTCACCAGCGTTAATAAAAAAACAACTGAACCACAAATACTACTCACTTTGACAAGTCCACTATAAGTGACACTTGAGTAGGCCTACTGTGTTCAAACTCATTGAAACTGCACTGATATCCGCAATTCGCCATCCTACGTGGAAATAACTTCCGTGGTGACACATGTAAGCATTCATCATTCTCACAAGACTGACTTCTACCTTCTAAAAGCTAACTCTAGATAACAGCTAAATAACGTTTCCTAATTTTCTGAGAAAAGTATGCATTCTTGTATCATTGCATTGTTTTTAACGGAAGTGACCTAATCAGTGTTGCCACTTTAATTTTGAGAAACTTAGATAGGACTTTACAAACACAACACCAAAATACACATAGAGTGGGCTACTTTTGAGCGACTTGTGCTACTTTGGGCGATTTTGAGGCTTCTATTTGGCAAAAAAAGAACTGAAAGTCGACTTAGGTGGCTTTCTTCAACTAATGAAGGAAAATGACACATAGACAGAACAAAAAATCCCTTTCTCTAGATGAATGAACATCAGAGTGGCAACGCTGAACCAAACAACATTGATTCAATTTAGGGTTTCGAGTTGTATCTATAAACGGAAAATAAAAATCTAGCCAGATTGAGAGATTGCGTCGGAAAATTGGAGATGACGCATTTCAATTGTCAAATGCTCGATGTCGTGTTTTCCGCCATTATTCATTTTTTAATACTTGTAAAAGAAAGATAAAAACGGCTTACGTAATTAAATATTCAATGTATATAGGATAGTAATATGGCTTTTTAGCAACCAGATTAAGCAAGTTTAAACAGAAACAATTTTCCAGAGAGCAACAAATAAATAAAGAAAATGAAATTTATTATTGTTATTTTTCATAATAATCGACGATTTTGCACTCCTGGCAAACCCAAAGGTGCTTAGTCTCCCTCAGCAAATGTCGAAGGGTATGAATTCTCATTTTTTCCTGTTGCGCGGTGGTTGAATACACAGTGGATGCATCCTCTCATACGTCCATCCCTGCCGGTCTTCTGTTTGATACCTAATTCCAGCATTCTTAGCCTTGACGATTCATCGATTGCAGTTTAATTCTGTATTAAGCGATCATTAATTGATTAATTGCTCTCATTATCTTTCTCATATCCATATTCTATGCACCTCCCATGGGTGCTCTTAAAGCTAGTCTGTCAGCTCTTTCGTTGCCGCGTATCACTGTATGACCAGGACAGTAGATTCACACCAGTTCCTAAAGATTCGAGGCTTCTATGGATGTTTTCCATTCATGCCAGAGCCATGCTTCCGAAGCATGGATTGTGAGTCTGATACAAGAACTTCATTTGTTAATGAAGTTTAAGACAGCCACCTTAAGACTGCAGTAGCTGCCTTTGACTCCGTTCTCATGCTGGAGGTTGTAATCATGTAAGCCTGCTATGTTCAGCGACGATTCCGCCCTTTACTCTAGCAGAGAAGCCCCCACCCAGATTTCTCACAACGGATTACAAACGTATCAGTGTACACATTGGCATCATCATCCCCAGAATGATCATTTATCAGCCGATCAATTGCCACCTCTGCCCTCCTACATTCTATACACTCTCCCAATGCTGATGATGACTTGCTGGTAGTTCGTCCAGTTCTCACTTGACTTACTCCACTCTTCTCCCTTGAATATATTTTCAACTGTGGTCACCTGTCTAAATAGTTGCCTCTGCCTGCGCCATCAATGACACCCCCCTCTTTATTCTAGCTTCTTTGATATTGTGGTGAAAAATTCTAATACCCATTTATAAATTAGAACATAAATGTAAAGCAGAAAGCAAATATAAGAAAGAAAGAAGAATGGATCAAGACCAGTGCTTTCCCAATAGCGCAAAAGCCTGAGATTAATAACGCCGGAAGGGCTGAACGCAAAATCTCTGCTTTCCCTGCTGCATTCTTCAAATAATTGTATCGCCACACCCCCTATAAAATATGTACTGTATTTTCTCAATGACCTAGATACTAAAACTAACATTAGTGTAATTACACGCACAAGGAACTTAGAAAGACAGACGGACGAACTGAGAGAGAGAGAGAGAGAGAGAGAGAGAGAGAGAGAGATGCACTGAGGGACGCATGCAGTTATGCCGCTCGCTGTGTGTCGCTGTGTAAGCCATCTCGCACGCCGTTTGCATGGCCTGATTTTCAAATAAACAGTGATGAAAAAAACTAACGACACGACATTAGGTTTCGAAAACAGGTTTAATTCTTATTAGGAAACCTGATACTCTACTGTTTTACATCTGATTCCTGACTTTATACTAATAGTACAGTTAAAAAGATGCGGACAGATGGTAGTGAAAAATAAACAACTAAGATCGAAAATAACAGTATTTTTAAATAAGCCATTTAGTCTCATGATAATTGTATATTCGGGTTTCTGAAGACTTGTGGACAAAGAATATGTAATGGGTTGTTTAAATAGTCCATTAGATAATTAAATATTGTTAATAAAACATATAGAGAACAGAAATAATGTCATGTCGAGTCATATCTGCTTGGATGGAATGGCATGATTTTTTTTGAAAACACGTAGGTGAAAGAAGGCTAAAATAATACGAAGTAGGGGATTGGTTTGATTTTGAAGGAAGCCGAGGTATGATTGGCTAACTTAGATATACGAATCTAGTTGTTGATAGTAACACATAGTAGTGTGAGATTTTTTTTTTTTAAAGTTAATTCAAAAATAAAGATAGGCTTAGTCCGATTGGCCAAGGCATGTGACCTTAACGAAAGAGTACGCTGCTCGTTGCCATTTTTAAAAAATATTCATAAGAGCAGGAAGCGGTGACAGACTTGTGCTGTGTTTTATAAGATATAACTACAGAAATCAGTCTGGACAGTGGGCAAATCTAAAAGTGTGCCATATTAAATTGCCTTATTCATCGTAACCTGTGTATATTTCCTTTACATGTGGTAAGATTGATTTTATTGACTTTTTTTATTTGAAAAAGGGTTGTGTATAAGAAAAGGCCATGACAAAAGGTTGTAATTAAATGGTTCCATAGCAGACTTAGGCATGGCCTAGTTATTGATGCATTATACTATGGACCATTTAAGAAAGTTAGAACTACAGGAATATATATGATGATCATGCAGAAACATTACACCTATCTTATTGCATGGTGAAGTATTGCAGGAATGGCAGAGGCGTAGCCTCCATTAGGGAAAAATAAAAGAAAACTGGTACCATTTGTTCCATCACATGAAAGTGGAGAAGCTAGGTTGTCAGAAGAGCTGACCATGTTCTTTTGTGAAATATATGTTTACAGGTAAATTTGGAGGAATTAGTTTGATATTAAGACAGAACCATAACTTGTTTTGACAGGGGTTCCTGCTGGTACTTGTATGATGCTGATACTGAATGATAGAGCAATTCAGCACTAGATCAAGGAGTCTCTGACACCTGCTGTTATAAAAGAGGCTTAAGACCAGAGGATTTTGAAGCGTTTGGCCAAACTGACTGCAATTGCTGCGATTCCAGGGCTCATTAATATTTGTTGTATATGTTTTGTATTGAGATTATTCCACAACACTATTACAATACCCTAGACACTTAACGAAGCTATTATTCACATTGATCAAGAATAAGTCTGATTGAGATCAAAAGGTGGTAGCAAGTAAGGTCTTCTGTATACACACCAAACTTGTTATCTCCAGAAACCTTCACAGCTGATCTCATTCAGTACACTAGGTCCCCTATCCCCATATTTATACCTCATAAACTCATCACATATATTGGGGTCTCTAATTCCGGGATTGGAATTTGGCATATATAGGAATCTCATACAGCATATATCAACTGACTCCAGGAATAAAAATTAGCAATAGGATTGTTGCTGTCATTTTTGACGGAGTCATCTGCCAAGTTATTTGCTTATGTTTTTATCATAAGAATAATTGTGTCTTTACCTGCGATGTCAGGTTGATTAGGGGTTGTCTTCCCTTGTTTATTCATTCATTGTGTTTGACCTTTAGGGTCAAAGGTAGACAGTTCTGGCGTATGCCCATAGGCAGGGTTTTTTAAGCGGGAGTTGAGTTAGACTTCCGGCAAGCCGTGAAGTGTCCTGGTTTCTGAAGAGACGAGAGTCCATTGTGTTTTTCGGGGAGAATCTTCGAAGTGACTGCGATGGCAGTTTTCCCCAGTGAATCTCTGTGCGTTGGAATGACAGCAGAGTTCCTTGTTATATTCTGTGGATTCGGTTACAGGTAATACCGACTTTTTTCCATTACTATGCTTTCGGTGGCAGAACATGTTAGAAGATTGCCTAGTCTGTGAACTGCAGCTCACCGATCCTCCATTTCAGAACTTATATTTTGTGCTCGAGGTAGCCATCCAAGACTATTAGTCTTTATATTGTCCAGAAATCCAGCGACGAAGATATATTGTGGGAACCGCAGATTGGCGGTATTTATGTCTACAATAAGCATTACTGCAGGGTTGATGGTAACCTGCTTATCAGAAGTACACAGCTGACGTCAGAACGAGGACTGTGTTTTCGGCTAATGTACTACAGCCTAATACAGTGCAATTGGCGGGGAATGCCAAGTTGCACCTATGTGTCAAAGTGATTAAGGTATCTGACGCGTTTAGTCAGTGATACCAGGGCGACGCCACGAACTGTCATTATTGAAGAACATTGTATTGACCATGCACGAATATTCAAATGTTTACCAGCTTGTTGAATGCCTAATGTATACCTATCGATTTCCGGTCAGCATGACCTTGTTACACTGACTGTTCCTGTTGATACCATGTGTGTTCTCGTCAATAAATGTTTTGAAACGTGCCTGCAGTGTCCAAGCATCCTTGACTACTGCATGTGAGTGTATGGGTTGCAGGGTCTACATATATACGAGCCTAAACACATTCGCGCCTTCATTCGCACCCACACTCAGTTCATCATACGCTCGCACTACACACCTAACAACATGTATACTGTCTTGGGCCAGTGATCACCTCAACAAGAGAAAAAGACAGTTACATTTCTGGTGGACCAGATCTGTGGGTTTAAAAAGAACAGAGCGAGCAATTAACATTATTGGTGACATTAATGGATCCAGAAATTTACATTTCTGGGTGACCAGCTGATGGGGCTATATAAATCATCCTATACAGCACTCCAGCCTTAAACAGACACCCCACCAGGCTATTTACAGTTGCTGTTACATGTATGATGTCTCCAGTGTTGTCCAGAAATTTACAAGAAGGACAAGTACACATTACATTTCTGATCTGTGGGTCTAAGCTACACACTGGACAGCTGTAACACACATCGCTAATTCTACACTTGCAAGTTTTGGCTACAACAGGACAGAAATAGGTCATCAACTGTTGACCCAGATAAACAGTGCTAGCATTTATGTTATAATGCTGCTTGAACAACAACAGGACAAATACTGAAGTTGGCATCGAGGCGTTTGCTACGTGGACCATAGCTGCATAGAAGGCGAGTCCCTATTGTGAACAGTACTGCTGGTTGTTACACGTTGCAGTCAACAACAGACTTTTCTATGTCCGAGCATTCAAGTTACATTGTTCGAGGTCAAGTGTTTGTAAACAGTACGTGGAAATTGTAAACATTCAATGTGCAAGTCCTAAGTCGAGAAGGTCATAGTAACTTTTGTTCGTGAATACCACTTTATGCTACAGTGGATTTGACATTCAGTGCGCGCTTGACATTTTGTTTCTGTGTTCGCAAGGAGCAAGAAATTTACTTTAGTTTCAGCTGTGACTGAACTTGTTCTGCAACACATTGAAATACTGATTGCTATATATATGTTTATGTTTCTTCTACTGTTTTTGTGTATTTTTCTTGTGTTTTTCTGCGGGTTTTCGGTTGGTGGGTCTTACAGTAAATATGCCACTTAATCGAGGGTTACTGTAAGCGTTCTGTAGGGATTGCAATTTTCTTAATTGAAATTTGCTAGCGACTTTTGTTGCTATTTTTTTTAGCTGTGACGACATGAGTTAGTGTTGTTTTCGTTATTTTTCAGTTCTTTGATTTTCGATTAGTTTTGTTTGTATCAATTCTTCTCTCATTCCTTCCGTTTATTTCTTTATACCTTTTTGTTTATAACAGTGTTGCCATTTGTCTTGTTTATTTTTCGCGGTTATCATTACACATTTGTGTAACATTTTTTTTTTTTACTTTTTGCTGTATTGTTTATTTGACTTCCGCGAACGTTTTCGGTCATTGTTCTGTATTGTTGTCTTTGTATTTATGATTGTACTACATTATTGTCATACACAGTCTACATACATACACTTGGTCATGTATTATTATTATTGATAAGGTATACTCTTCATATAGAGATTGTTAATAAAATATTATTATATGAGATATTTATACAAGTTCTTGGCCAAAAGACTTGTTGTCCACAAAGATTGAGACAAGGTGAAATACATATTCAAGTTCTTTATAAAAAAGACTTGTGCCCACAGTGATTGGGATATAAAGGTAATTTAGTTAATTTTTTCAGGTTTCTGATCTCATTAGACAGAATGTCTACATTGGATTTCTTCATCCAGCAAGGGTTAACCCTTGGTAAGTCTGGTAAAGAATTGGAAGAATATTCATCTGCTCAATTCGCCATTGCATTGAAGTCAGAAGAAAAGAAACAAAAAGAGGAAATTAAATTGAAAGCAGAAGCTGAACAAAGGAGAGCAGAAGCTGAACTAAAGAAGCTAGATGCTGAGAATAGAAGATTAGAACTTGAAGAGAAAAGGTATCAAAGAGAAGCTGCTGCTGAGGAGAGAAAAGCTCAAGCTGCTGCTGAGGAGAGAAAAGCTCAAGCTGATGAAAGAAAATTCCAGATGGAAATGGAAGACAAAAAACTTCAAGCTCAAGCTGCTGCAGAGGAGAGGAAAGCTCAAGCTGCTGCTGAGGAGAAAAAACTCCAACTTCAAGCTGCTGCTGAGGCTGAAATTAGAAAAATGGAACATGAGGAAAGAAAACAGAAAATGGAACTTGATGAAAGACTCGCAACTTTGGAGTTAGAGAAATTGAAATTGGCGAGTCCAGGTGCTCATCAAACAACTTCGAGTACGACAAAGGAGTTTGTAAGTAGGATCAAACTACCTCATTTCAATCCTTTAAAGGATGACGTAGCAGATTATCTAGATAGATTCCAATTTTTATGCGATACGCATAACATAAAAAAGGAAAAATATGTTGAACAACTGATGGAATTTTTTACAGGTGACACAGTGACTACTCTTATGACAATAGACGAACATGACAGGACTAATTATGATGTTGTCAGAGCAGCATTGCTAAAAAAATACCAACTAAAAGAAGAAGACTATCGTCTTCGTTTTAGGACAATGTTGCCAGAAAATGGAGTAGATTTCTCTGATTTTGTTACAAAAATACGTCGTACATTTACACGATGGGTTGAGTTGTCTCAGACTGAGAAAACATATGAAGGTCTAATGGACTTATTATTGCGAGATAAGGTTTTGTCATCTGTTAATGATTCTTTTCTTGCATTCCTTCATGAGCGTAAGCCTAAAAACTTAAAAGATATGGAGGAATACTGTTGTCAGTATGCCACCGCGCATCCCCATGCTACAGTTAGCAATTCTAAAGTGAAAGAAGGGTTGCCAGCTGCTTCGGCAACACCATATGGCCATAATTTCAAAAAAAAATTTCAGGGTGCTCAACAAAACTGGAATAGGGGAAGTAATCAGAATTACACTCAGAAGCGGAGTAATCCAACACATGATGGTTCTTCGTCTATGAATTGGAGACAAGATGGTAGTTCTCGTAATTTTAGTGGTAATAATTTGAGACACTTTCGCAAAGGCTATCCAAATAATAACTATTCGAACTTTCGAGGTAATCATTCTCGACGTCAAGATTATGACGATGGTGAATTTAGAAACCGGGATTCAAACCGGAATGATGATTACAATAGGCAATATGATAACAATTACAGGGGAAATGATAGTCGAAATAATTACAGGGGAAATGATAATCGAGGCAGACCTAGATTTAACAAAAAAAGACCTTTCCAACAGGCAAACTCTGCACAACAAGAGTTTGATGGAGCCTGTAATACAGTAAATGATAGTGGTAACTCTAGGGCTATCACTGGTTGTGCTTTCGATTTTGGGAGAGCAACTGAATGCCCCCAATGCTTAACATTGTTCGACTCATCGACTGTATCTACTCTAAGTTGTGGTCACCCTCTTCCTGCTCTACCTGCTACAGTTGCGCATGATGGGAGAGGATCTCTCATCTTACATAAAGGTCTAATAAATGATAGGCTAGTCTCAGTACTTTTCGATTCGGGATGTACTACCGTCGGGGTTAGGGAGTCTCTGATAGATCCTTGCTGTGCCACTGGAAAAACAATCAAATGTGTTACATTTGGTGGTACTATGGAAAGTTATCCTACTGCTATTATTAGGATTGACACTCCCTTCTTCACAGGAGATGTCCATGCATGTCTTCTTCCTAATCCTATTGCGGATCTTATAATCGGTCGTATTCATGGGGTTAAGGAATGCACCCCGCAACAAATTTCTAGTTGGGAAGAACGAAACATTCAAGCGGTCAATGCAGTGGTGACAAGAGCTCAAGCTCTTAATCCCCCAACTTCATCGGATAATAGTAATGAAGTTGATAGCCAAGACGAGCACTTGGTGATTTCCCATGACTCGTTTGTTAAACGTCAAGAAGAGGATCCTTCTTTGAAGAAATTCTTCCTTCTTGCAAAGAAAGGGGATCCCAATCAAAATACTAATCACAAATCGTATATTACTATGAAGAATGGTATATTGGTACGGATGGTACAACACTCGGACAAGTCTATGCACTCGCAAATTCTTGTGCCTAAGTGTATGAGAGCCTTAATTCTTCAGCATGCACACGATTCTCAGTGTGCTGGACACATGGGGTTTTCCAGAACTAAAACTAGAGTCCTTGCGTCCTTCTTTTGGCCATTCGTGAATAAAGACATCCGAATTTATTGCCGATCTTGCAAAATTTGTCAAGAGGTCAAGTCTAGAGGTCCGAGACATGCTGCTCCTATTCAGGCTGCAGATATTCCGATTCGGCCGTTTCAGAAAATGGCTATAGACATCATTGGTCCGTTCAAGATTAAGTCAGCCAGAGGACACCAATTTATCCTCACTTGCGTGGACATGTGCACGCGTTGGCCAGAGGCTATTCCTCTGAAGAGCATATCAACTGTCGATATCGCTGATGCTCTTTGGCTCATATTTTCTCGTCTGGGATTCCCCGGAGAAATACTGTCGGACCACGGCACTCAGTTAATTTCGGACGTTATGTCTCAGGTAATGGCTACGCTGGACATTAAAAGGTCTCTCAGTAGTATTTATCATCCAATGTCCAATGGATTGGTAGAACGTCTTAACAGGACACTAAAGAACTTACTTGGCAAGATAACGGAGGATCATCCTGAAGATTGGGACAGGGTTTTACCTGCAGCTCTCTTTGCCTATAGAGAGGTTCCCAACGAGCATACAGGGTTTTCTCCTTTCGAACTTGTCTTTGGCGCGCAACCGCGCGGTCCGATGTCCTTGTTACACGATTTGATAACTTCTGATAATATTGACGATGATACACAATCGTCATATGAATATGTCATTGCTCTTAGAGAAAAGATTATCGAATCGTGCAGGTTAGCAACTTCATCTTCCGAATTTGCGAAAGAAAAAGCTAGGCGATTTGCTAACAAGAAAAGACGCCTACGTCAACTTTGTCCTGGAGACAAAGCATATGTCTTACTTCCCTCAAGAGAGAATAGACTTCTCATTTCATGGAAAGGTCCATACGCTATAGTCTCCAAAATTTCCGATGTCGACTATATTGTCGATGTGGATGGAAGGCATAAAACCTTCCATATAAATATGCTAACAGAGTTTATTGAACGTCCAGACTATTTGCAGCCTATTTTCCAGGCGACGGACGACTCTCCAGTCCAACATGGTCACATCTCATCCCTGTCCGTTATACAGGATGAGGAAACTATTTTTTCTGACGTTAACTTACCTCTTCCTGCGATTCCACTTACTTCTACGGAATCATGGAAAAACGTTACCGTCTCTTCGAACTTGTCTTTTGAGGAGCAACGTCAAGTATCCTCTACGCTACAATCATATCAGGATGTCCTTACCGACATTCCGGACACACAGATGTCATAGAACATGACATCATACTTACTGATCGTAATCCGATCAGAGTAAGACCATACCCAATACCTATTCATTTTCAAGCACAAGTCGAGAAAGAATTGGATGAAATGATTCAACTGCAAATAATTGAACCATCCACTTCAGCTTATTCTTCGTCGATAGTTATTGTTCGAAAGAAAGACAATAACATACGTCTTTGCGTTGATTATCGCAAATTAAATCAAGTTACGAAGTTCGATGCGGAACCTATGCCGTTATTAGATGATCTACTTATTAGACTTTCTAAAGCTAAATTCTTTACTAAACTAGACTTGTCGAAAGGTTATTGGCAAGTCCCACTGACGGAACACGCCAAACCTCTCACTGCTTTTTCGACACCTAGGGGTCTGTTTCAATGGAATTTTATGCCTTTCGGGCTTATGAACGCCCCAGCGACTTTCGTGCGCATGATGCAACGAATTCTATCAGATCGTGCAGATGTCATCGCATATTTAGACGACATCTGTCTTTTCAGCGATACTTGGGAAGAACACTATTTGGGTCTAAAGGAATTGCTATCTACTCTACGTGAGCATAGTTTGACTGCAAAACCCTCTAAAGCTTTTGTTGGGTTTAGTGAAATTTCCTTCCTAGGTCATCGAGTTGGTCATGGTCTGTTGAAGACAGAGGACCAAAACATTTCGAAGATATTAAATATCTCGGTTCCGAAGACAAAAAAGCAAGTGCGTAGTCTCTTGGGATTGATACAATTCTATGGAAGATTCATTGAGAATCTGTCCTCCATTATGGCACCACTTTCATCGTTATTGGAAAAAAGTTCTCCTAATATGGTGCGTTGGTCCCAGGAATGCCAATCTTCATTGGATCAGGTTAAGAATTTGTTCTCATCTCATCCTATCTTAAGACTACCAACGATTGATAAGACTTTTGTTCTTCGTAGTGATGCCTCTTCCACTGGGATTGGAGCGGCACTAATGCAGGAATATTCAGGAACTCTGCATCGTGTAATGTATATTTCTAGAAAGCTAAATGCGGCAGAAAGGAATTACTCGGTTTTAGATCGTGAATAGTTGGCTATGGTTTGGTCCATTCTTAAGCTACAAAGGTTCCTTCTGGGCGCGCATTTCTTTATGGAAACCGACCAAAAAGCTCTTACGGCTATGCAAAGTAAGGATTTGAAGAGCTCGAGATCTACTCGTTATGCTATTGCTCTTCAGCCTTTCCATTTCACGGTGCGAGCTATCCGTGGTTCGGATAATGTGATGGCGGACATATTGTCCAGATG
Source organism: Oreohelix idahoensis (assembly GCA_024509875.1). Classification (NCBI taxonomy): domain Eukaryota; kingdom Metazoa; phylum Mollusca; class Gastropoda; order Stylommatophora; family Oreohelicidae; genus Oreohelix; species Oreohelix idahoensis. The sequence continues at coordinate 23,850 of JAMPIV010014912.1, forward strand.
CCCACATGATTCCAGTTAAATCTTGTGTCCTAGTTTTTCCTGATACACTTTCGGACTTAGGTCTGTCCTTAATATCCTAATATGTTGTAATACAAATGTATTTGGATGATGTTTAGATAATTTAACAAATTTCATTTTGTCCATACATCAGTGATATGTTGCTAATATAGCATTGTAATTCATGACATTTGTATATTGCTATAATTATAGTATTTAGTAATGTTTGATATATGATTGGTATTGCCATCAACTTAGTTTTCTTTAATGGTACCCCCTTAGTTTGTTTGGCTTAAAGGAAATAATTTCTCCTATGTTGGGAGATGATTTGTATCCTCTTCAGACGCTTTGTTTATGCGTCTATTGTACCTGATATTAGGTTCATTTTTTCATGAGCACATAAGTGATACTTGTGCAATCTTGCTCATGGACATAAAAAAAAAAAAATTTCATTTTTTTTTTTTACAGGGGGGTTGTAGTAATATGTTGCTGTCATTTTTGACGGAGTCATCTGTCAAGTTATTTGCTTATGTTTTTATCATAAGAATAATTGTGTCTTTACCTGCGATGTCAGGTTGATTAGGGGTTGTCTTCCCTTGTTTATTCATTCATTGTGTTTGACCTTTAGGGTCAAAGGTAGACAGTTCTGGCGTATGCCCATAGGCAGGGTTTTTTAAGCGGGAGTTGAGTTAGACTTCCGGCAAGCCGTGAAGTGTCCTGGTTTCTGAAGGGACGAGAGTCCATTGTGTTTTTCGGGGAGAATCTTCGAAGTGACTGCGATGGCAGTTTTCCCCAGTGAATCTCTGTGCGTTGGAATGACAGCAGAGTTCCTTGTTATATTCTGTGGATTCGGTTACAGGTAATACCGACTTTTTCCATTACTATGCTTTCGGTGGCAGAACATGTTAGAAGATTGCCTAGTCTGTGAACTGCAGCTCACCGATCCTCCATTTCAGAACTTATATTTTGTGCTCGAGGTAGCCATCCAAGACTATTAGTCTTTATATTGTCCAGAAATCCAGCGACGAAGATATATTGTGGGAACCGCAGATTGGCGGTATTTATGTCTACAATAAGCATTACTGCAGGGTTGATGGTAACCTGTTTATCAGAAGTACACAGCTGACGTCAGAACGAGGACTGTGTTTTCGGCTAATGTACTACAGCCTAATACAGTGCAATTGGCGGGGAATGCCAAGTTGCACCTATGTGTCAAAGTGATTAAGGTATCTGACGCGTTTAGTCAGTGATACCAGGGCGACGCCACGAACTGTCATTATTGAAGAACATTGTATTGACCATGCACGAATATTCAAATGTTTACCAGCTTGTTGAATGCCTAATGTATACCTATCGATTTCCGGTCAGCATGACCTTGTTACACTGACTGTTCCTGTTGATACCATGTGTGTTCTCGTCAATAAATGTTTTGAAACGTGCCTGCAGTGTCCAAGCATCCTTGACTACTGCATGTGAGTGTATGGGTTGCAGGGTCTACATATATACGAGCCTAAACACATTCGCGCCTTCATTCGCACCCACACACAGTTCATCATACGCTCGCACTACACACCTAACAACATGTATACTGTCTTGGGCCAGTGATCACCTCAACAAGAGAAAAAGACAGTTACAAGGATATAAATTCAAGATTGTATTACTGGTCTTAGTAGAGGTTAGGAACACCCCTAAAACAGTAACAATAATTAAGAGGAGATTTTACAGTGATAAGTTGTTCCACCAGTAGTAATTAGTTAATAATTATTTTAATTAAGTTTAGAATTGTCTTAGAACCTTAGTAGATCTACTTGAGTTAGAATGGCTGATTTGGCCAAATTTAGATCTGCCTCTGTGCAGACTGCAAAGGAGATGAATTTAGATGGTCAAGCTCTGATTCAGTATGTGACATCAGAGTGTGATAAGTATATGGATAGGGAAGATAAGAGGCTAGCTGAGGAGAAGAGAATTATGTTAGAGGATGCTAGGGAACTTAAGAAGTTAGAGGCTGAGATCAAGAGGCTGCAGTTAGAGGAGAGGAAACTTGAGGCTGAGGCCAAGAAAGAAGAAAGGAGACTTGAGGCTGAAAGAGAAGAAAAGAAACAGGCTGCAGAAAGGGAAGCAGAAGATAGGAGATTGCAGAGGGAGCATGACCTATGACTAAGAGAGTTGGAAATTCAAGGCCATGCTCCTGAAAATGGTGCCAGCCCTTTTACCTCCGATGCTACTACCAGTCAGGCAGCCTCAACCTCAGTTATGGGTTTTCATATAGACCATTTTGTTGAGAAAGACGATGATATTGAAGGGTATCTAGGTATATTTGAACTATTGGCTACTACTTATGGGTTAGAGAGAGAGAGAGAGGTGGAGCCTCAAGTTATCTCAGGGACTCAGGGGTACAGCTTATGAAGTTTTTGCCAAGATGAGCAGAGATGACTAAGACAATTATGACATGTTAAAGCAGGCTCTTTTGTTAAGATATGAAAAGAACGGAGAATTTTATAGGAAAAAGTTCAGGAATGCAAAACTACTGTCGGGTGAGACTTATCACCAGTTCTCTGCACGGTTAGAGACATACTTGGAGAAATGGACTGCTCTGGGGAAAATCCAAGATCTTAAGGAAATGATCCTTATAGAGCAGCTAAGAGAGTCCATGGCTCCAGACCTGAGAAAGTTTCTCATACAACAAGGTGCAGAGAGGCTGGGTGAGTTACTAAATGTCGCAGAAAGGTATCAGGCAGCCCAAGCAGAGGTAGTTGGTAATAAGAAGAAGCAGGTAGACAATTCTAAGGTACCACAAAACTTTAATAAGTTTGATCATAGAGATCAGAACAAAGGTAAGCACCAGTTTGATAGGCCATGCTATGATAATAAAAATAAAACCCCACAATTCGATGAAAGGAAATATGATGAAAGAAAATCTTTCAACCAAGGAAGGAAGTGGTGTAAGAATTGTCGGATGGACAATCATGATACTGACCGTTGCAGAAGGAAACCTGTGTATATGGCCACCCTTCAGGTCAGGTCGACCTCTAGAAAGGAGGAGGATAATCTGATAGATACCACTCCAGATGAGATGAGGAATGCGCAGGCTGGGGATAAGACCCTCAAGCCTTGTTTTAAGAAATTGTCACAATGTCACACACCTCCAGGAAAAGAAGACCTCTATATGAAGAACAAACTGATATACCGGAAGGCCGGAACTAGATCCAATGGTCAGGGACAGCTGGTACTTCCTAAAAAGTATATGGCAGAGTTAATAAGGAGCTTACATGTGAGACAAGATGGGGACCATGAGAAAATAGGTACCATCATCCAAAAGGTGGCTCAAAATTATTATTGGCCCAAGGCAATGATTGACATTGAGAATTTTGTAGAAAGATGTGGCATATTACATGAGGGAACACCCACAAGTGGGAACAGTGATCAGGACCTAGACACGCCACGGGGCAAACTTAGGCCTGACACTGAAAAGAAAAATTAATTTAATAAAGTGGACAAAGTGGAATGGGAGCCCCCTTTTCACGGACAGTCTTCACTTGGATGTTTTACAATGGCCACTATGCAGCGAGTACAAAGAGATGTCTTACCCCAACATAGGCCGAAAATCCCTCAATCGGACTTATGTGAACTGCAGGAATATAAAAGAGAGAGGAGATCTCTCACACAGAATTTTAAGTGGGGAGAAAGCCCCAAGAAAAAAATTGGTAGCGGTCGATTTGTGAATGATGATTCTGGGAAGAAAAATCATCACTATAGTGCTTCTAGTGGAAGAGACCATACCGGTGCATTGAAAAATAGGTCAACAATATTAAAGGTCCATATGTAGTCTGTTAAGAACGTGGACTGATGAAAAGGCAGAGGAAAACATTACCTCATCATACCAATATGTGAATGAGCTGACCACTCGTTTAAAAACTGGCTGGAAACTTGCCTATTAAAATTTGAGACAAGCCAGGAAAAAGCATGCTGCCTATTATAACAAGAAAGCTAAAGACAGAGATTTAGCTGTGGGAGAGAAGGTACTGCTTCTTCTACCCGGTAGCCAGAACAAATTGCAAATTGGATGGCAAGGTCCATATACAGTTCTAGAGAAGGTGTCTAGAACCAATTATAAGATAGATAAGAAGGGGAAGGAAAAAATCTATCATGTGAACCTCCTGAAGAAATATTTGGACAGAGAAAATCAGGAAGAGACACATTTGCTGACCTTGTCGATTGCAATGGAGATGAAAAAAGAACCACTTTCATCATTTGAATATCCATTACACCCCTGTGAGACCGCTGCACAGGTGAAAATCAGTACACATTTAACGAAAAATCAGAAGGAGCGAGTGCAACAGGTTCTAGATGATCATACAGATGTGCTAACGGATCGTCCGGGGCATACAAACCTATTAGAGTATGATATGAAACTTATAGACCCAGCACCAATCTGTATGAAAGCCTATTCGATTCCTTTTGCTAAGGAGAAAGCTTTGAAGGAGGAAAGACTACTTGTTGAAAGAAGGAATTATTTCACACAGCGAATCTCCTTATAGTTCCAGTGTGGTTCTATTGCGAAAACCCTCTGGAGAACATAGACTCTGTATAGATTACAGGAAACTGAATGCTATCACAGAAGGTCAGGTGGATCCATTGCCGGATACAAATCAGCTGTTTGCCAGGCTGAATAAAGCTAAATATTTCTCAAAGGTGGATCTGAGCAAAGGCTACTATCAGATTCCAGTAAAGCCTGAGGTTAGACCTTATCTAGCTTTTAGTACCTCGGAGGGACACTATGAATTTAACAGATTGCCATTTGGATTGAAAAATGCGCCCAGTGTGTTCTCTAGAATGATGAGAAAATTGTTGGATCCCCTGAATAATCCATGCATCACAAACTTCATGGATGATATCCTCATAGCGACTGAAACATTTGAGGAACACATTAACTCTCTGAACATGTTGTTTGATCGACTTAAAGAAGTGAATTTGACCGCCAGACCAACCAAATGTTGTGTTGGATGTAAAGAGTTGGAATTCTTGGGACACACAGTACATCAGGGAAACATGACCCCTGACCCCAAGAACCTAGAGAAACTGAGAAAAGCAACGAGGCCACAAACAAAGAAAGACGTGAGATCTTTTGTCTCATTATGTGGTTTCAACCAGAAATATATCAAAAACTGTTACTCCATATGTGCACCGTTGACTGATTTGACACGCAAAGGAAATCCAGATAGAATTACCTGGACAGCACAGTGTGAATTAGCATACCAAGAATTGAAGGAAAAGCTCACAAGCAGACCTATTTTGAAATTACCTGACTTAAGTCAAGAATTCATTGTGAGAACGGACGCAAGTAATGTAGGGTTGGGTGCAACCCTGTTACAAAAGTCAGAATCACTGGATGGGGAATTAACCCCAGTGGCATATGCTAGCAGAAAGTTGAATAAAGCTGAACAAAACTATTCCACTAGCGAAAAAGAGTGTCTCGCAGTGATATGGGCGATCAAGAAATTCAATATTTATCTGTATGGAAATTCATTCAAGCTACAAACGGATCACAAACCATTGGCTTTTCTAGCGCAAGCTAGGCATGAAAATTCCAGATTACTAAGATGGTCGTTACTATTGCAGCCCTATCAGTTCAGTATAGAATATATTTCTGGAAAAACTAACCTAGGTGCTGATTTTCTAAGCCGCCATCCGTGAGATGAAAATCAGAGTAATCCCCAGGCATAGATAGTGGTTTATCTATGTGTATATAGAATTAGGAACTGACGTTTGATGTCTGTTTTAAGTGGGGAAAATTGTGGTGAAAAATTCTAATACCCATATATAAATTAGAACATAAATGTAAAGCAGAAAGCAAATATAAGAAAGAAAGAAGAATGGAGCAAGACCAGTGCTTTCCCAATAGCGCAAAAGCCTGAGATTAATAACGCCGGAAGGGCTGAACGCAAAATCTCTGCTTTCCCTGCTGCATTCTTCAAATAATTGTATCGCCACACCCCCTATAAAATATGTACTGTATTTTCTCAATGACCTAGATACTAAAATTAACATTAGTGTAATTACACGCACAAGGAACTTAGAAAGACAGACGGACGAACTGAGAGAGATAGAGATGCACTGAGGGACGCATGCAGTTATGCCGCTTGCTGTGTGTCGCTGTGTAAGCCATCTCGCACGCCGTTTGCATGGCCTGATTTTCAAATAAACAGTGATGAAAAAAACTAACGACACGACATTAGGTTTCGAAAACAGGTTTAATTCTTATTAGGAAACCTGATACTCTACTGTTTTACATCTGATTCATGACTTTATACTGATAGTACAGTTAAAAAGATGCGGACAGATGGTAGTGAAAAAAAAAACAACTAAGATCGAAAAAAGACAGTATTTTAAAATAAGCCATTTAGTCTCATGATAATTGTATATTCGGGTTTCTGAAGACTTGTGGACAAAGAATATGTAATGGGTTGTTTAAATAGTCCATTAGATAATTAAATATTGGTAATGAAACATATAGAGAACAGAAATACTGTCATGTCGAGTCATATCTGCTTGGATGGAATGGCATGATTTTTTTGAAAACACGTAGGTGAAAGAAGGCTAAAATAATACGAAGTAGGGGATTGGTTTGATTTTGAAGGAAGCCGAGGTATGATTGGCTAACTTAGATATACGAATCTAGTTGTTGATAGTAACACATAGTAGTGTGAGATTTTTTTTTTTTAAAGTTAATTCACAAATAAAGATAGGCTTAGTCCGAATTGCCAAGACATGTGACCTTAACGAAATTGTACGCTGCTTGTTGCCATTTTTAAAAAATATTCATAAGAGCAGGAAGCGGTGACATACTTGTGCTGTGTTTTATAAGATATAACTACAGAAATCAGTCTGGACAGTGGGCAAATCTAAAAGTGTGCCATATTAAATTGCCTTATTCATCGTAACCTGTGTATATTTCCTTTACATGTGGTAAGATTGATTTTATTGACTTTTTTTATTTGAAAAAGGGTTGTGTATAAGAAAAGGCCATGACAAAAGGTTGTAATTAAATGGTTCCATAGTAGACTTAGGCATGGCCTAGTTATTGATGCATTATACTATGGACCATTTAAGAAAGTTAGAACTACAGGAATATATATGATGATCATGCAGAAACATTACACCTATCTTATTGCATGGTGAAGTATTGCAGGAATGGCAGAGGCGTAGCCTCCATTAGGGAAAAATAAAAGAAAACTGGTACCATTTGTTCCATCACATGAAAGTGGAGAAGCTAGGTTGTCAGAAGAGCTGACCATGTTCTTTTGTGAAATATATGTTTACAGGTAAATTTGGAGGAATTAGTTTGATATTAAGACAGACCCATAACTTGTTTTGACAGGGGTTCCTGCTGGTACTTGTATGATGCTGATACTGAATGATAGAGCAATTCAGCACTAGATCAAAGAGTCTCTGACACCTGCTGTTATAAAAGAGGCTTAAGACCAGAGGATTTTGAAGCGTTTGGCCAAACTGACTGCAATTGCTGCGATTCCAGGGCTCAGATAAGTGATATCTGGCCTGGAACAACTTATTACTATTCCTGAAAGATCTCTTGTATTGAATAAAAACATTCCTCCAAAAAGAATAACAGAGACCATATTATTAAAACTAAAGAACATTGGGATGATGATAAACCCCAAGCTGCTTCATAATACCAGTAATTAGATATATTAAAGAATATCCATTTGAAAATTGTACCCATGTACTATAGACATACTGTCTATTGCATGTAAATATTTTAATATATATTTGTAATTATATTATGCAATCAAATTGATTATCATTGACTAAAGTCCTGACCAAAACAATATTTAGGCTCAGGACCAATAAAGTTTAACAGAAAATTTTTCATTATTCACATTGATCAAGAATAAGTCTGATTGAGATCGAAATGTGGTAGCAAGTAAGAACTTCTGTATACACACCAAACTTGTTATCTTCAGAAACCTTCACAGCTGATCTCATTCAGTACACTAGGTCCCCTATCCCCATATTTATACCTCATAAACTCACCACAGATATCAGATATGTTCCGCTGCAGGGGATGCCTTTAGTCTGTGGTTACTCATATATAAGCTTTTACCTGGGCCATCTCATAGCTGAATTTAATTGGCAACAATCCAATCATGTGCAGCATCGTCACAATGGGGGTATCTCGCGTACAGCCCAAGACTATACGCATTCCTTCATTTTGAATGCAATCCAGTCATTCACATTGTAAGCTTGACAGCGTGAGTATTCCCAGGCCATACTCGATTACAGACATGACCTGCTGATGATACAGCAAGACAAAATGAAGAACTGGCAACAGCAAATCCGTTTGTGACTGAAAAAATGTGGTTCTTGCTGGAATTCGGGTGAGCGTATGCGGCCTCCAGACAAACAAGTAAGAAAAATGCTGATTCGTGGCGAAATAATGTCCCGGGCTTTAGCGGCGTTGAGTGCACAAAGAGCAAGTGAATGAGAGGTTCATTTCACATCCACCCACCCACACACACACACACATATATATATATATATATATATATATATATATATATATATATATATATATATATATATATATATATATATATATATATATATATATATTCTTCTTCTTCTTCTTCTTCTTCCGTCCTTAGCCACCGACCGTCAAAACAGTCAGTGGCCATTACGCCTAGTGGCGTCTTAGGGCAACAGCAGATAGGTTTTCTTTGCCATTGTTTCCCATCACGCCTATTGGCGTCTTTAGGGCAACGGCAAATCAATCCATTTGCTGTTGTTTCCGTAATCGAAGTGACTGGCAAACGGGTGATCAGCCCGTTGGTATATATATATATATATATATATATATATATATATATATATATATATATCTTCACCACTTATTTGGCCTGTTATGGATAATACTTTTAATATTGCTTCTTTTACAGGTAAACTAAATCACTAAATACCATTCTCACCATAATGACCAACTGTGTAGTATCGTTATATCCATCAACTTATCAAATTGAAGTGAAAACCAATAATAGGCCTAAAGATCCATGTCCCGTTATAAGTTATGATTACACGTCAACTGAAATGATTTGTATCCTTCATGTAACTGTGCTGTTGGATAACTGCAAGTCTTTTATTGTTGTCATAATCTCACACTTGTTAGAAAAACCTTCAAACATCCCTCTGCACCAATGAGGAATGCCACCTTCAACTACTCTACTACTACTTAGTCGTTCCCCTTCTACCGTGAGGTATAGAGGTTTGGAAGAGAGAGCGCCAGACTATCCTATCGGCTGTCTTCCTCCTGGCCTGGTTCCATTCTAGTCCTCGATCCTTCAAAGATTGTCTAATGTTGTCCTCCCAGCGGACTCTGGGTCGTCCTCGGGGTCTGGATCCTTGGCTCTTTGTTTCCCATGCTTGTCGTGGTATCCGATCTTCTCCCATTCTGCAGACATGGCCAAACCATCTTAATTGGGACTGTTCTACTTGGGTCTGCAGGGGGTAGGATTTAAGGCCTTGACGTATCGTCTGGTTGCGTACCATGTCTCTTCTTGTTACTTCAACCACCTTCCTCAGATACCTCATTTCTGAGGTTTGGATCTGGCTTTTATGGGTTGTAGTCATTGCCCATGACTCGCATTCGTATGTCAAGACCCTTCAACTACTCACCATCTTAAAATTGCTTGGTTATGTTTCTTCTTTGTAAGCAAGCTCGAAATGTTAAGAGAAGCAATGAATGAATGTTTAGATTTTGCTAATTAAACAAAACAGTCTGAAACAAGTTCGAAATTGTTAGAGAGGCAACAGATGTTTGTTTAGATTTTGCTACTAAACAAAACAGTATGGTAACTGACTGCTAGTCCGAGAGTTCTGATTTCCACTCCATGATTGTTTTCTTTCTAAACCGACAGTTTGCAATTAATGAAGCGTGATTTTTGTGAAAATATTTAGGATACTGCAAGACTACTATAGCACAGTAAACACACGCATTTTTCTTTTGTCAGTAAAAAAAGACAAATCTTGCAACTCTAGATTGGCTTACCCAGGGTTCGAACCCCGTACCTTCCGTACGACAACTCCGCCTAGCTATCAAGCGAATCACACTGACCCCACGGCCAGCTAGGCATCCCCAAAAAAAGATGCTTTGCTGGCTATTTATCAGTACGAAACACACAAGATAACACCGGAAGTATACAGTGGGCAACTCAGCCCTTAAATGACGCAATCACTTCTGTTGTTCTCCTATTAACAGTATGTGTCAGTCCAAACAAGACAAAGACCTTGATACTGGGTCCAGTAAATAGTAGAAGACTTAAGGACATTAGTATAGAACAGAGGGTAGGTTTCTGGTATTGTATAAACATAAATAACACATAAGGAAGGGAAACCCGAGGCCTGTAAACAGTAAATTAATATTAGACAAACATAAAGGTATGTTTTCAGGCACTCGTAAGAAATAAAGAAGTAGAACACTGATAAATAGCCAGCAAAGCATCTTTTTTTGGGGATGCCTAGCTGGCCGTGGGGTCAGTGTGATTCGCTTGATAGCTAGGCGGAGTTGTCGTACGGAAGGTACGGGGTTCGAACCCTGGGTAAGCCACTCACGTCTGTTTTTTTTCTGTTGTCCAAGTGTTCTACTTCTTTATTTCTTACGAGTGCCTGAAAACATACCTTTATGTTTGTCTAATATTAATTTACTGTTTACAGGCCTCGGGTTTCCCTTCCTTATGTGTTATTTAACTCTAGATTGTAGTTGCTTGTCTCTTACTTTGAAGGTTCTTATATGTATATATTGGAAAATAACAGTGACGGTGCAAGTAAAAGGATAGTGAAATAAAAATTATGCAAAACACAGAGATATCTCATTGATGTGTAGATTTTTAGAGTAGCAAACCTTGAATTTAACAATCGTTTGTAGTTTATTTGTTTTACTATTATTTTTTTTTTCAGCATCGTTCAGTTGTAACACTGACTCCATTCCAATTTCGTTTAAAAAAAAAAAAAAAAAACAAACTTGTAGGCTATATAACAAATTTCCCTTGTTTATAGACAACTTTGTCATGATTTTATTTGGACCAGTACAATACTTCAACAGTGCAGTGACGGATATTGCAGTAAATTGCAGTTCTTTTTTCCCTATCGTCAAATCTACCGGGGGCGAAAAAAAAAATAATAATTAAAAAAACCCGTTGCGTGCGCCATGGAGCACTCTAGTACTGTACCTCGTTGAGGACCCTTTGCGTAAGTAAATTATTACAAAGTAATCGATCTTGGTCCCATTCCGGCTAAGGCGTGACATTTTTATTTTTCCAGACATCCGTTTTAATGCTCATTGTTTTTCTCAATTGTGTGGCTAAATAAAAGTTATTGTCAAAGGAATCCAGTTGAAAGATTGTTTCGTCTTTGAGTTATTGTTATTATAGTTCATAGAACGTTCCGGACAGATGGATATCAGGAAATTATTACATAATCTCGCAAATAATGTATGTTACAAGTATGTTACCAGCCAAAACATGGCTGGAAAGAATTATCTTGTGGTTTTTTTAGCTGCATGTCTTAATGTCAGCACTGATTCTCTTATGGTCAATTATGTGGATGCGTTGGTTATAAAGATATGGACCAACGAGACAGAAATGTCATGGCGAGGAGTGGAAAAAATCAATGGATAGAAATTTAACTAATTAATTAACAGCTTATTTGTCACAACATGCTTTAAAATGTACAAATTATTTTCAAAATCTTGCTTTGGCACGTGTTTAAAAAAAAACACACTCACAAAACTAAGGATTAAAAAACTGTTTATTACTCCACTCCGTCTCGGAATCATTATTTAATGGAGGATCGAATTGAGTGACTATTTAGTAAAAAATATTATAGCACCAATAATAACATCACACTAATAGAAATAGATATAATAGTCATAGTGAAACTAAATAAGAGAATTACAATTCAAATATGCAATAGAATGTTACAAGCCTACATGTAGATAAAATTATCATTAATTCTATAAAAATGGTTTATCAAGATAAAATTAAAACAAAGCAGGCAAACGTTAGCGCACCGACAATCAATCAATCAATCAATCCCCAAGGAGCATACGTCTTCAACGAACACATGCCAAGTCCTCCTGTCACGTGCTATCAGCTCAAGTTCTGTCTAAGTTTTACTCATCACTTTCTTTTATATTTGACTTATCTACCGAGTTTGTTAAAGTTTTTGTGGTAACAGCGTTTTACGAAATGGGGGTAACCAGCCCCATGCCTAACCCTAATTAGTCACTTTTTACGACATGCATGGTAGGGTACAGTGTTACTATTCTTTGCTCCCCTATCGAGCCCCGGTAACGCACGGGTGCACCGACAAGCATAACAATAAATTTGCATGGCTCTGTATAAATTTGAATATTGTGTAAGAATACATTACCAAACGCTCGTGTACTTCCGGTTGGTCTCTGAAAAGACAAAGAAAGAATAGAACTACTTTTACTGAACCCAAAACCAAGCATTGAGAATCATAACAGGGGTCATGAAGTCAACACCCATTGAAGAGTTGGAAAAGATATTGAGAATCATAACAGGGGTCATGAAGTCAACACCCATTGAAGAGTTGGAAAAGATATTGAGAATCATAACAGGGGTCATGAAGCCAACACCCATTGAAGAGTTGGAAAAGATATTGAGAATCATAACAGGGGTCATGAAGCCAACACCCATTGAAGAGTTGGAAAAGATATTGAGAATCATGACAGGGGTCATGAAGTCATCACCCATTGAAGAGTTGGAAAAGATATTGAGAATCATAACAGGGGTCATGAAGTCATCCCCCATTGAAGAGTTGGAAAAGATATTGAGAATCATAACAGGGGTCATGAAGTCAACACCCATTGAAGAGTTGGAAAACATTACTCACATCCTGCCTATGGAGGATAGAAGAGACAGCAGTGCCCAGCAACAAGCCGAGAAATCCAGGAGGCTGATATACCACCCAATGCACCAGATAATAAATGGACTTGGAAGGGGAAGACTGAAGCGAAGCAGCTTTGTAGAGACAGTCAAAACAAAGATGAGAGCAGACCCCATAAACGCAATATCAACAGCTACACCAATAAATACTGCACACAAGCTACCACTTTGGAAACAACAGTGCTTCCATGAAATGATAGAAAACGTTCCTGGTATCGAGAGACAGAACAGCCAAAATGAAACACAAAAGAAAAGACAAAGAAAGAATAGAATACTTTTACTGAACCCAAAAACCAAGCATTGAGAATCATAACAGGGGTCATGAAGTCAACACCCATTGAAGAGTTGGAGAAGATATTGAGAATCATAACAGGGGTCATGAAGTCAACACCCATTGAATAGTTGGAAAAGATATTGAGAATCATGACATGGGTCATGAAGTCAACATCCATTGAAGAGTAGGAAAAGATGTGGCAGTGTAGATCGTATAGTGGTTGTAGGAAACTTTGATGGCCGTTAGATAATTTAAGCTTTCATCCAAAACTACAACGGTCTTACTTTAGTTTTTTTAGCTTCCAGTATAGATTTCACTTCAGTCAAAATTATATAAAAGATGTTTATTTCGATTGAAGATTCGTTGAAAAACAATACATATTGGAACATACAATATGCTCTCTGGGTCCAATATAAAATCCAACTCTAATCATCGACTTCTTGGGATCTCAGCTTGGGCGGATGTTATCCTTTCAATCCGTGAGCGGAAACTAACTAATTATTGGTCTTTTGGTTAACAGTCAGTTAATTTAATCTCAAAACTAACTAACTACAAAATCTCTCTACCAAATTTATTATTACCAAGGGACGTTGACCAATCATAGTTCCAGTTTATGGACTTTCCGGTACATCTTGTTTGAAAATCCACACAAGATTGAATGACATCATGGACTCATGAGTACCATAACAAATGATGTCATTGGTTTATGACTAGTGTCTGTGTACTAACTAGTCTATACAAGTACATAGTGTATCTGACTTGCTAAAGTACTTTCTATCCTAAGGGTGGCGTAGTAGGCCACACGGCCACATACGCCCAGGGGTCACCAAAGTGTATCCCGTAGAGATACACTTTAGTCCCTAAAAAAATGACAAATCCCTAAAATATGGGGGTTCTTGTATCGCACCAGAAATCATGTCGGGAGGAATACAACAAACAATAGATGGGAATGATGGATGAAACAATATCATGAACATTTCAAGAAGCAATTATTAAGGGGTAGGGACTGAGGGACATAGTCAAGGGACATAGGTAGTGTGACGATGAAACTCAGCGGTCCCTGAATTGTTAGATGATATGGTAGCACCCACGATTAGCATCAGTACCCCTGAATATTGTTGAAATTTTCGTCAACGGGTAACTCTACCACCTGGGAAAATTAGTATGCATCATTTCCACGTGGATGTTCAACACGTGGGATAATTAATATGTAAACTGTTAGAATGCGAGTAGCCAGGAAGAGTCGCTTGGTATCTAGTTTGGTTAAGCCACACCTACTGCCAATCTCTAGAGCGAATAAAAGCAAGCATTTCTCCACACCTTTCTGGCACCCCGCCTAGTAGGAGTTGCCAAAGCTTATCGGGAGAGCGGTTAACGATCAAAGGCAGTAGTGGTCCCAGAATAGACGAAGCAGATTCTCGCCGGCATTTCACATCTCAGGGTGAACCACAGAATCGCTCGCAAGACTGAGACGAGCGGTCAGAGCATTGAATAATCGAGCAGAGGACGGGCGGCGTAGAATCTCGATTTTTCCCTGATTTCAAATAAGGTGTGAAATTTTCACGTGTCCCCCCAATCTTTCATTTCATTTAATATGTAAAGAAACCACTGAAGAATGCGTTTATCATTTGCGCCAGAGAGTTTGAACATAGTACTAGCTTTATAGAACAAGATTTCCTGTGAATATCTTCTATATTGGAGTCTATTAAATTCATTTTGTTGGCCAGTGGTAATATATTAGTTTCAAGTGATCAATGGTCTAGTTCTTTCATTTTATTTCACTGGATTTTGTGTTAATTTAAATCTATTAAATTAAACCCATCTCAAAAGTTTCCAGTTGTAAATTTAATGATATATCTATTACACTGTTTCCATAGATAATAGATGCTAAAATTAATATTGAAGCCGTAAAGGAATTTATAACTAATTAATTTAGTTAGGTTCTCTCTCTCTCTCTCTCTCTCTCTCTCTCTCTCTCTATATATATATATATATATATATATATATATATATAATATATATATATATATATATATATATATATATATATATATATATATATATATACTGAAGCACATTAAAAACGCACCACCTGTATAATCCAGGAACAGAGTGTGAAATGTAAATATAAGTGTTTACACGTTTACATATGTGGAATCTTTATTCATTTTCCTATGAATCCATGCTGTTCATTAATTTGTACATTTGATTGTTATGAAATTAATTGCATTCTGTGCAGGCAAGGGAGAAAAGCAAAAATACAAAAAAATGCACGTGCGTTATCCTGCTGGAGAAGCTGCAAGTCTGGATAAATTGTGAACGCAGGAGCAACCAGTGCATCCAGAACCTCATCTCGATATGTCACAGCATTAACATTTCCACGGAAGACGTGAAGAGGCAAGCGATGGTGAAAACTGAATCATCCCCAAATGTGAATACTGCCACCTCCAAATCGGTTGACACAGCAATCTGCAAAGCGCTCTCCACACCGTCGCCAAATCCGCATACGTCCATCAGCAAAGGATATGTTGAATCTGCTCTCGTCTGTGAATAGGACAGCATTCCACTGCAGTCTAGTCCATCTGACATGTTGCTCTGCCCATTGCAGGCGCTGCTGACGATGTCTGTGAGTCAAGTTTGGCCCAACATAAGGTCGTCTTGCAGTAAGGCCTTAACTCTGAGTGGCCGCATGACTGTCATTCAAGAGACTTGCCCATGTCTACCCACTATTGCTCTTGCTGTTTGACTTGCCGGGAGAGTACGATTCCTTAGGTAACTCAGCACAATATGACGATCTTGCGCAGGGGTAGTAACTCGTGGTTGGCCACTCCGAAGTCTATCCCGGGCACTGCCAGTGGTTCCGTAACGTTCATTGAGACGTACAATAGTGTTGTGGTGGCAATTCATCCTTCTGGCAATGGCCCGCGAGCTCATTCCGGTCTCCAACATACCAATGGCTCGTTGGCGGTCGTTTTCAGATAGTCGTGGCATTTCAAGCACATGTACTGGGTGTTTTGTCTCAACGGCCTTTTTATACCGAGTATACTGCCACAACGTGTACACATTTTCAGGGTCATAGCTGTTGAGAATCGTGTTGCACGTGTAACTTTCATCGTTTTCATGTAGTCTGTACACAAACCCGTGGGTTGAATCATGCACTTTCCATTCCAGCAGCCATTCGCTCTCTACCTCTTGGCAAACACGGGGAAAATCCATTCCCACACTTTTTGTTTCCAGCTTCTTGGCATCAGTATATATAACAGTGGTGCGTTTTTAATGTGCTTCAATATATATATATATATATATATATATATATATATATATATATATATATATATATATATATATATATGTGTGTGTGTGTGCGTGTGTGTGTGTGTGTTTGTGTGTGTTTTTAACCATTAGACTCGCGATGTGTTTTCTTAAATATATAATTGAATACGCGAGTGTGTATAATAGTCTTAACGGTAAATTTATTGCGCGTTAGAATATTATTTGATTTTGCGGTATGATTTCATGTTCTCTATTTTTCCACATAGGGTGATCATAAACCTTTGCGTCCCAGCAAAAATGTTATAGAGTCCTCCAGACTCGGTTCTTAAAAACCTCCGGCGATTTGATGAACAGTTTAAATTTAATCTTGTGGCGATCCTGTTGGGGTCCCGCTGTCTGAATTTACCAGAAAGAAAGCAAACCCAAGCACATTTAAACAAACTCATCAATAAAATTTAGTCTGTAAGATAAACTGGAGAAGAACATTGCCAGTAGCAATATATTTTATTTTACAACTCTACTGTGAAAGAGAATAGATATTTCCTGAACACTGACAGTCCATATTTTTTTCACTGGATTTAAAACCTCCCGAAGGAAAAAACATACCTCACTGGTCAGTCGTTGTCATCACGCTTAAGAAGTATTTTCACCATCAGCGGCGAAATCCAAGAGGCCACCATTCTCATACCTGTATCTGTGACTGTGCCATCCCATAGAAACTTTATATAAAAAAACAAAGAGACACAATAAGGCTTCACCTTCCAGCGATTACGGGACACGTGTTAAAACCCAATCCCGCTAATCTGGGGCTGGAAACGAAGGAAAAGACATTTACATTTGTCGAGTATTTTAATTGCTGTTTGTATTTTTCTATGGATTGCCAGATTCCACGATCGGTAAGTGTGTGTGAGAAAATGAGTGTTGGCCATCACGAGCGTGCATGA
Source organism: Oreohelix idahoensis (assembly GCA_024509875.1). NCBI lineage: Eukaryota > Metazoa > Mollusca > Gastropoda > Stylommatophora > Oreohelicidae > Oreohelix > Oreohelix idahoensis. The sequence goes on from JAMPIV010014912.1 coordinate 41,318, forward strand.
ATAAATGATATATTTTGCTAAATTTAAAATTTTGCTTACCGGTAACTATCCTTTTACCGTATTCCTTGTATTGTTCCTTTAAGTGGGATTTCTTACCTTTGTTTACCCCCTTCCTCCTTAAATCTGGTTGTGTCAAGGGATAACATTGGAGAAAAAAACAGTGCTCGTTTAGTGCACCCCATACCAACTATTGTAAAACCCCCTATCAGAAGAAATTAAATCTATTATTGGGTTAAATTATCTCCTTCTGATATCCACCTGTCTTTGGACTGGGTTGTGTCTTTGTCTATACAAGCGGGAAGGGCATATTGGATACTCCTCTTCAACCCCTCCCCCCTCTTGTTAATTGTATTTCCTCTGTAACTATAATTGTTGACTGTAACATGATAAATGTTGTGATTTGGGGTTTATATAATAAATAAACGCCATAAACTTTATTATTTACTGTGTTGGTAGACCCATGACCATTACCCATATATGTTATACGTAGTTGTATTCACGTAACGTCCGTGTGTTTGAAGCACCAAATCGGTGTGTGTACATGAGTGTTTGGAAACTGGCAACCATTGTTTAGCCAGGAGAGAATTAGGGGTCTCTAGTTAAATAAAAATTGTCGTAAGATAGGCAAATCGGAGAAATTACCCGATTTAAGAGACTGTCCTTACTCTTTCCAACACCATTGTGAATCGACTACCTATTTCTAAACCCTTATTATCATAGAGCTTTCACCATCATTCTTCACTCTAACGGGACCACTATTTCTAAGACCTATCTCAAATAAAATTTACGACAGGTAGGGACTGATGGACATAGTAGGAACAACTAGCACTAATAATGGGCAAAAATAGAACAGTAACTGAACAATCATCAACCAACTAGCCAACCGCTTTTATGGGTTGATAGTTATCATTATCTCTCAAACATATGTGAATTATAAAACATGATAGAACATGAGAAGCGAGTTAACGTCGCATAGGAAAAATTGGGAAAGAACAAAAAATGGCGGGTGCCCATAAAATATGGCGGACGCCCAAAATCGCGGATGTACAACATGGCCGTCATAATGAAAATAAACCACAAAACTCGGTGGTAATACAAAAAGCAAAACATTAAGTAAATCATGAACATATCGTAAACATAATAGCAATAAATGGGCATGAACATAAAATAAATTCAATGGGAACGGACAAGTAAAGTAGCATTATAAGGAAGTCATCATGATATGATATGCAGGTAGCCTACGGAACGTTCACACGAGAGGCGTAGGGATTTGCCAGTTCAACATGCGGAGTGTAGACCAAATATGCTTGAGTGGAGGAAGGAAGAATCATGGTTCCGTATGTATTAGAGATGACCGCTGCAAGGAGCTTGAAACATTAAAGAATTCGATACAACATCTGGAAGGAGGCAACAGTTCAAGTTGTCAATGTCTGGAGTAAACGGTTGAAGGAATCAAGGAGTGCAATGGTCGTGGGTGATGACGTATTTAGCATCACGCAACAATCGAGGCGGAGGTAATATGTCTTTCTGTTTGCGTCGAGGAAGACGAATGTCATTGACCACAGGAGGGGATGAAACATAATGATGGGATCTAAAAGCAGGACGCGAGGAGGGCAGTGGAACGCGAACTGGAATACGGGATGTACGGAACTTTGCAGGAGGGGGTGGAAGAGGAGTCGGAGGGAACTGACGAAGTCGTGGGAGACATGAAAAACGGGGACGGACATGAGCAGTGGGCTGAAGGAGGTATTTGGGAAGGGGAGCAGAATCACAGGAGGAAGGAGAGTGGTGTCGTTTGGTTAGAAAACGAGTAGGGTGTGAAGGAATATCAGATTCCATGTCAGAATCAGAAGAAGCAGAATCGAGGGGACTGTCAAGGTCTGAGGGAGGGGGAGGAAAATAATCAGTGGTTGGAAAAGCAGGTTCAACATCTAAAGAGTCGGAATCAGGGGCGGAACAGAAACGATAACGTCTGTTAAAGGTTTTTCTCCACTGTTTTACTTGCTTTATATATGTTCTTAGTCCATCTTCTGTCATTATGAGACAACCTTGTCCGTTCTTTAATGCCACGTTGTTAATTTCCCATATCTTTCTGTTTTTTATCTCGGCAATGAAATTCCTTACTGCCATTCTATGTCTCCTTTTATTAAGTGTGTTCCAGTATCCTGACCTGTTCTGATAACGTCGTGGCTGTGGCACGGGAGTACGTTGAATCTGTGGACTGTACGGGACCTTAGGTTGTGAACAACTTTTTGATGTATGTCCGGCCAAACCACAAAAGTAGCAAATGACTGGAGCTACTTGTTGAACTTGTAGAGCAGATGGGTGACGTCGGTGTTGAGTGCTCTGACCAAACTGTTGGCGATAAGATCCCGGCAATGGAGTATCGCACGGCTGTAACATGGATGGTTGCTGCCAAGACTGACGGTAATGACTGACGTCCATTGGCTCTTCATCTGTGTGATCGTGTGCACGAGGTTCACGCCCAAGTCTATTGGTAAACCTTTTTTTCACATTGTCTTCATTTATTGCTAGTTGAATGGCATCAAGGATTGTCTGTGGGTCTTTCCTTATTAAATGAAGTTTCAGCGCATCTGACTGGAGACCATCTACAAAAATGCCAACAAGTTGGTTTTCCGTATCAGTAGACGCAGAGGAAGGTTCCACTAAAGCATCTTCAGCTAGGTTTAACAACCTATCGGCAAAAAACTGAACCGACTCGTGACGGTCCTGATGGAGTCCGCGAAGCAAAGTCCAAGCATGTTGGTGATCCTTAACGGAAGAGTAACGGCGGATGAGCTCCTTTTGTAGAGAGGCAAAGGTCTCATCTGGAAATAACTGTGCACGGCGACGTAGATAGTCAGTGACAAGTGACTGAGATGATAAGAAAACAACACGTTTGCGATCGGCATCAGTGGCTGACGGAATCAATGAAGAAAATTTCTCAATATCACGTTACCACTGCCGAAAAGTGGACGGATCGCCATAAAAAGGCTTAACAATGTTAGTGATGTTGTGCAGATTTGCGCTCTGAGTAACCAAGCTAAGGGTGGTAGCAATAGCTTGTAGAGAACTATTAGGAACTTCAGAGCTATCTGGCAATGGTTGACTTAACGCATGCTGTTGTTGCATGTCATGTATCTGCTGTTGTAACATCAGATTTTGCTGTTGGAGCAGCTGTATTTGATTTTCAAACTGATGGTGTAGGTTTGGATCCATCATGCATAAGCTGTACCACACCAAAAATGACAATCTCTGGTGTGTGAAAGGTCACGGGCACCAAATAATAATATATATTATGTGATAGTGGTAGTAGGAAGTGGTGGTGGTAGTAGGAAACTTTGATGGCCGTTAGATAATTTAAGCTTTCATCCAAAACTACAACTGTCTTACTTTAGTTTTTTTAGCTTCCGGTATAGATTTCACTTCAGTCAAAATTATATAAAAGATGTTTATTTCGATTGAAGATTCGTTGAAAAACCATACATATTGGAACATACAATATGCTCTCTGGGCCCAATATAAAATCCAACTCTAATCATCGACTTCTTGGGATCTCAGCTTGAGCGGATGTTATCCTTTCAATCCTTGACCGGAAACTAACTAATTATTGGTCTTTTGGTTAACAGTCAGTTAATTTAATCTCAAAACTAACTAACTACAAAATCTCTCTACCAAATTTATTATTACCAAGGGACGTTGACCAATCAAAGTTCCAGTTGATGGACTTTCCGGTATATCTTGTATGAAAATCCACACAAGATTTAATGACATCATGGACTCATGAGTACCATGACAAATGATGTCATTGGTTTATGACTAGTGTCTGTGTACTAACTAGTCTGTACAAGTACATAGTGTATCTGACTTGCTAAAGTACTTTCTATCCTAAGGGTGGCGTAGTAAGCCACACGGCCACAAAGATATTGAGAATCATAACAGGGGTCATGAAGTCAACACCCATTGAAGAGTTGGAAAAGATATTTAGAATCATAATAGGGGTCATAAAGTCAACACCCATCGAAGAGTTGGAAAACATTACTCACATCCTGCGTATGGAGGATAGAAGAGATAGCAGAGCCCAGCAACAAGCCGAGAAATCCAGGAGGTTGAAAGACCACCCAATGCACCAGAGAATAAATGGACTTGGAAGGGGAAGACTGAAGCGAAGCGGCTTTGTAGAGACAATCAAAACAAAGATGAGAGCAGACCCCATAAACGCAATATCAACAGCTACGCCAATAAATACTGCACACAAGCTACCACTTTGGAAACAACAGTGCTTCGATGAAATGATAGAAAACGTTCCTGGTACTGAAAGACAGAACAGCCAAAATGAAACAGAAAGGAGAGTCCTAACCACAAAATATATAGAGAAACATTACCCAAGCAACACCTGGATCCATGCACACACAAATGGATCAGAAATTAATGCAACAGAAGATGGGGGGGGTGGAGGAGTCTTCCTGAGCTTCAGCAATGGCACGCAAAAAAAGATAGCAGTTGCAACAGGGAAATTTTCAAGTAACTTCAGAGCAGAGGCAGAGGCCGTAAAAACTGCATCAGAAATTCTAATGACAGAAGAAAGCTCAGAGAGACTGTAAAGTCTGTTTGCTCGTGTGAAATCTGGTATTTGTACCGTGTTGGAGTGTCGCTGAGTAGGCGTGTCGTTGATCACCAGGACAGTGTAATGTGGACGTGAATCTAGGTCACCAGCGTGAGGCACTGCCAGGATGTAGTGCAGTCACTCACACACAAACAGCATACATGTTTTCTCAGGTGTGTAGAACAAATGATAAGGTGTTGTAGTGAGTACTGGTGTGTGTATACAGCAGATCGAGAACACGAAGTCATACAGGCTCTTATTTAGGGACAGACAAACTCACTCCACCACACGTAGAAGTCATAGATGTGGTTAATGCAGATGACATACAATATGCTCTCTGGGCCCAATATAAAATCCAACTCTAATCATCGACTTCTTGGGATCTCAGCTTGAGCGGATGTTATCCTTTCAATCCTTGACCGGAAACTAACTAATTATTGGTCTTTTGGTTAACAGTCAGTTAATTTAATCTCAAAACTAACTAACTACAAAATCTCTCTACCAAATTTATTATTACCAAGGGACGTTGACCAATCAAAGTTCCAGTTGATGGACTTTCCGGTATATCTTGTATGAAAATCCACACAAGATTTAATGACATCATGGACTCATGAGTACCATGACAAATGATGTCATTGGTTTATGACTAGTGTCTGTGTACTAACTAGTCTGTACAAGTACATAGTGTATCTGACTTGCTAAAGTACTTTCTATCCTAAGGGTCAAAGATGAGAGCAGACCCCATAAACGCAATATCAACAGCTACGCCAATAAATACTGCACACAAGCTACCACTTTGGAAACAACAGTGCTTCGATGAAATGATAGAAAACGTTCCTGGTACTGAAAGACAGAACAGCCAAAATGAAACAGAAAGGAGAGTCCTAACCACAAAATATATAGAGAAACATTACCCAAGCAACACCTGGATCCATGCACACACAAATGGATCAGAAATTAATGCAACAGAAGATGGGGGGGTGGAGGAGTCTTCCTGAGCTTCAGCAATGGCACGCAAAAAAAGATAGCAGTTGCAACAGGGAAATTTTCAAGTAACTTCAGAGCAGAGGCAGAGGCCGTAAAAACTGCATCAGAAATTCTAATGACAGAAGAAAGCTCAGAGAGACTGTAAAGTCTGTTTGCTCGTGTGAAATCTGGTATTTGTACCGTGTTGGAGTGTCGCTGAGTAGGCGTGACGTTGATCACCAGGACAGTGTAATGTGGACGTGAATCTAGGTCACCAGCGTGAGGCACTGCCAGGATGTAGTGCAGTCACTCACACACAAACAGCATACATGTTTTCTCAGGTGTGTAGAACAAATGATAAGGTGTTGTAGTGAGTACTGGTGTGTGTATACAGCAGATCGAGAACACGAAGTCATACAGGCTCTTATTTAGGGACAGACAAACTCACTCCACCACACGTAGAAGTCATAGATGTGGTTAATGCAGATGACTTTCTCTTCAACATTTATTACAGCAACAGTACGTTGACGGACAACACAGTCAGTAGAACAAGGAACATGGATATTTCATGTGTAGTAATGCATATAACCATCGAGCATAATCAATTCTGCATAGCTCGTATGTATGATGCTAGTAACGTTGGCTTGATAATATACATTTTCATACTGTAGCTCAGAGCCCCTGACTAAACGCGTCATGTAGTCTTGTGACAAATATAATTGCTTAATATCGAAGTCTGTGAACATGTTGATAAAGTCAAGACTTCATCTGGCTTCTCCCGCCAGACTCTTCTTCTTCTGCTCAAAAATATAGGCCGTAATGTCGGGCCTCATAGTGATTGATGAACAACTGTGTATTTTTATAGGCAGGCATTATCCTCCATATCGAAACATACCGCCATAATGCGGGTTTCATATAAATATACGTTCATTGTGCTTCTATAAAGTAATTCGAAGAATAGACTTAGTTAGCTACGCCAAGCACACATAATGGACTCTGGATCTCAAGAACTGTGAGCGCTACTCACAGGTTCATACTAAATGTTCTGCAATCTTGGCATAATAATAAAGTTTATTTTACCTTGGACAGAATCCGAGAAATACACAAATAACCACTGTCGTCATTCTAGACGAACAGAATAACTATGGGGAGAATCACTAAGATCACAGTTATACTGAAGACTCTCTTTCCCCTAGTTAATGCAGAGAAGAACAACGGACATCTTGTCCGGTCAGAAAACAGCTCATCACTCACAGACGGAAGTCTTCTCGGTTCGCGCTAAAAAACTAGCGCATGCGTAGACAGAACAGATTTGAGAACAGTTAACCGACCCGTCTTAAGACAGATCAACCACAAAGAATAAACACAGGGAAGATAACCCCAAATCAACGTGTCTCAGAGAGTTAACATACAGTTCTCTACCTTCGATCGTCAAAAGTATTAAATAGATTTACGTCTTATGAAACCGTCAAAATCGACAGCAACAGACTACCACCCCTCCGAATAAAATAAAAATGAAACTTTTTTTTTTGAAATACATCAATGAGCGAGATGCAACAAGCTCATAACGCACGAATGATGCGCTGAAGAAAGGATCAATATAAATATAACGACATAATGTCAGACCCAATCAACGCACAATAGCGCGTCTAGTGAGAACAAAAATTCACCTCACAAAATAAGAGAAAATATTTTCTCCAAGTAAAGTTTATCCGGCAGGTACCATGAAATAAACATCAGTTGCTGGCGATGCTAACAAAAATCACATACATATCAAAAAATGCAATGTTATAGTAATGCGAATGATAACGTATATGGAAAAGTCATATAAACATATAAATCTATAGAAGTTTCATGTTATATAAGGACTATCAACTAATGGATGGACATAATCAAAATTTGTAAACTCGTTCTATTTACATATGACAATACAAGTGTATAATCTAACAAATAGAAGATGGCATCCATATAGAATAAATCAATTCTGTATCTCGCAGATCATAAAAGCAGCATCCACGTAGTATGTAAGGAAGACATATCGTAACATCAAGGTTCTCAAAAGCACTCCGTACCTAGTACTAGTTTGCACTGAGAACAATATAAATGACACAATTAGCAAGATGCTATAATGTACTATAATTACAAATACATGTTTAAGTGTTAAATGTGGCCGCATTAATTTTTTCGACTTTTATGTTATGTCAACTCAACCTTCTCCATTACACTAAAGATGGTAATAGAGAAAGCAAACAAGTAATTTACCACTCTAAGGTGACAGCAAATGTGTTAATATATATTGTTATAGTGAAGAGACATATGTCTAGCAGTGTATCAGGAAAATCTAGGACACAAGACTTAAGTGGACTCATGTGGGCATCTAGACAGTATGTCTGCCATCACATTATCCAGACCACGGATAGCTTGCACCGTGAAATGAAAAGGTTGAAGAGCAATAGCATATCGAGTAGATCTCGAGCTCTTCAAATTCTTACACTGAATAGCTGTAAGGGCTTTCTGGTCTGTTTCCACAATGAAATGCGCACCAAGAAGGAATCTTTGTAACTTAAGGATTGACCAAACCATAGCCAACAATTCACGGTCTAAAACCGAGTAATTCCTTTCTGCCGCATTCAGTTTCCTAGAAATATACATTACAGGATGCAGAGTTCCTGAATACTCCTGCATTAGTGCCGCTCCGATCCCTGTGGATGAGGCGTCACTACGAAGAACAAAAGTCTTATCAGCAATAGGTAGCCTTAAGATAGGTGGGGATGAGAACAAATTCTTAATCTGATCCAATGAAGCTTGACATTCTTGAGACCAGCGCACCATGTTAGGAGACCCTTTCTTCAATAGGGTTGAGAGTGGCGCCATGATAGAGGATAGATTCTTAATGAATCTTCCGTAGAATTGTATCAATCCCAAAAGACTACATACTTGTTTTTGTTTGTTTTAGGCACAGAGATATTTAATATCTTAGAAATGTTTTGGTCCTCTGTCTTCAATAGACCATGACCAACTCGATGACCCAGGACAGAAATTTCACTAAACCCAACATAGGCTTTAGAGGGTTTTGGAGTCAAATTATGCTCGCGTAGAGTTGACAGTAATTCATTTAAACCCACATAGTGATCTTCCCAAGTATTAATGAAAAAACAGATGTCGTCTAAGTATGCAATGACATCTGAACGATATGAGAGAATTCGACACATCATGCGTACGAAAGTAGCCGGGGCGTTCATAAGCCCGAAAGGCATAAAATTCCACTGAAACAAACCCCTACGTGTTGAGAAAGCAGTGAGAGGTTTGGCGTGTTCAGTTAACGGAACTTGCCAATAGCCTTTTGACAAGTCAAGTTTAGTAAAGAATCGAGAGTTAGAAAGTCTAGTAAGTAGATCTTCCAATAAAGGCATAGGTTCAGCATCGAACTTCGTAACTTGGTTCAATTTGCGATAATCTACGCAAAGGCGTCCCAACGGGCTGATCACCCGTTTGCCAGTCACTTTGATTACGGAAACAACGACAAACGGATTGATTTGTTGTTGCCCTAAAGACGCCATTAGGCGTGATGGGAACAACGGCAAAGAAAATCTATTCGCTGTTGCCCTTAAGACGCCACTAGGCGTAATGGCCACTGACTGCTTTGCCGGTCGTTGGCTAAGGACGGAAGAAGAAGAGACGCAAAGGCGTATGTTATTGTCTTTCTTTCGAACAATAACCATGGACGAAGAGTATGCTGAGGTGGATGGTTTAATTATCTTCAATTGTATCATCTCATCCAATTCTTTCTCGACTTGTGCTTGGAAATGAATAGGAATTGGATATGGTCTTACTCTGATCGGAGTATGATCAGTAAGTATAATGTCATGCTCAATGACATTTGTGTGTCCAGGAATGTCGGTAAGGACATCCTGAAATGCTTGTAGCGTAGAAGATATTTGTCGCTGTTCCTCAAAAGACAAATTAGAAGAAACAGTAACGTTTCTCCATGATTCCGTAGAAATAAGTGGAATCACAGGAAGAGGTAGATTGACATCCGAAAAAGAAGTTTCCTCATCCTGTATAACTGACAGGGATGAGATATGACCTTGTTGACTGGAGAGTCGTCCGTTGCCTGGAAAATAGGCTGCAAATAGTCTGGTCGCTCATGATATTCCGTAAGCATATTTATATGGAAGGTTTTATGCCTTCCATCAATATCGACATCGGAAATCTTCGAGACTATTGCATATGGACCTTTCCATGTAATAAGAAGTCTGTTCTCTCTGGAAGGGAGTAAAACAAACGCTTTGTCTCCAGGACAAAGTTGACGTAGGCGTCTCTTCTTATTAGCAAATTGTCTTGCCTTTTCCTTAGCGAATTCGGATGATGAAGTTGCTAGCTTGCATGCTTCAATAATTTTTTTTCTGAGAGCAATGACATACTCATATGAAGATTGTATGTCATTGTCGATATTATCAGCAGTTATAAGATAATGCAGCGACGACATAGGACCGCGCGGTCGCGCGCCAAAGACAAGTTCAAAAGGAGAAAATCCTGTGTGTTCGTTGGGGACCTCCCTATAGGCAAAGAGAGCCGCGGGTAGGACTCTGTCCATTTCCTGAAGATGATCCTCAGTTATCTTCCCCAGTAAGTTCTTGAGTGTTCTATTAAGACGCTCAACTAACCCATTAGACATTGGGTGATAAATACTACTCAAAGATCTTTTAATGTGCAGAGTAGATATTACCTGCGACATTGTCTCTGACATCAATTGTGTGCCATGGTCCGACAATATTTCCCCAGGAAAACCTAAACGAGAAAATATAAGCCAAAGAGCGTCTGCGATATCAGCAGTGGAAATGCTCTTAAGAGGGATAGCCTCTGGCTAACGCGTGCACATATCAACGCACGTAAGGATAAATTGATGTCCCCTGGCCGATTTAGTCTTAAAAGGGCCAATGATATCTATGGCCATTTTCTGAAACGGCCGAATAGGAATGTCTGCAGCCTGAATAGGCGCAGCATGCCGTGGACCTCTAGATTTCACCTCTTGACATATTTTGCAAGACCGTCTGTCTTTATTGACAAATGGGCAAAAGAAAGACCCCAGAACTCTCGACTTAGTTCGGGAAAAACCCATGTGTCCAGCACACTGAGAATCGTGTGCATGTTGAAGAATTAAAGCTCTCATACTTTTGGGTACGAGAATTTGAGAATGCATAGTCGCATCTGAGTGTTGTACCATACGCACTAGTATACCATTCTTCATAGTGATATATGATTTGCGATTCGTATTCTGATTCGGATCACCGTTTTTAGCGAGAAGAAAGAATTTCTTTAAAGACGGGTCTTTTTCTTGTAGTATCACAAACGAGTCATGCGAAATCTCCAAGTGATCATCTTGGCTACCTACTTCATTAACTTCAGTAGATGAAGTTTAAGGAATAAGAGCTTGTGCTCTTGTTACCACTGCATTGGCTGTTTCCATATTCCGTTCTTCCCAGGCGGCAATTTGCTGCGGGGTGCATTCCTTAACCCCGTGAATACGACCGATTATAAGATCCGCAATAGGGTTAGGTAGAAGACACGCGTGGACATCTCCCGTAAAGAAAGGAGTAGCAATGTGAATAATAGCAGTCGAGTAATTTTCTACTGTGCCACCAAATGTTCCACATTTAACAATTTTTCCCGTGGCACAGCGAGGATCTATAAGCGATTGCTTAACCCCAATAGTAGTGCACCCAGAATCAAATAGCACTGAGACTGGGTTACTATCCACGAGACCTTTATGCAAGATAAGCGATCCTCTCCCGTCACGCTCAATTGCAGCAGGGAGAGCGGAAAGAGGGTGACCACAACTTAAAGTAGTTACCGTGGTCGGTTCAAATAATGTTGAGCATTGGGTGCATTTAGATGCTCTCCCAAAGTCAAAAGCAGCACAAGTGACAGCATTAGAATTTTTATTATCGTTCACTTGATTATTGGCATCATGAGGCTCTTGTTGTACAGAGTTTCCCTGGTGATATGATATCTTTTTCTTGTATTGAGATCTACCACGATTATTATTCCCTCTGAAATTATCATAGTTTGATCTACCTTGACCACCGCTCTGGTTCGAATCCCAGGTTCCATATCACTATTGTCATTACCCCATTGATTATAGTGTTTACCTGTTTGGTTTCGATGCCCCCGCGAAGGATAGCCTTGAAAGTGTCTATAGTGACTACCTCTCCGCAAAATTCCATAATTATTGGACCCGAAATAACGAGGACTATCTGATCGCCTCCAGTTCTTTGAAGAAGACCCATTATATGATGGGTTACCCTGATTCTGATCATAATTACGATTGCTCTTCTTATTGAAGTTGTGTTGAGCACCTTGGAATTTATTCATAAAGTTAGGGCCATATGGTGCTGCAGAAGCAACCGGCAATTCTTCTTTCACCTTAGTATTGCTAACAGTAGCATTGGGATGTGCAGTGACGTACTGGCAACAGTATTTTACCATGTCTTTTATGTCCTTAGGTTTACGCTCATGAATAAAAGCAAGGAAAGACTCATTGACAGATGACATAACTTTATCTCGAAGTAATAAGTCCATAAGGGCTTCATATGTTTTTTCTGTTTTAGAGAGCTCAATCCAACGTGTGAATGTAAGACGAATCTTAGTAATAAAGTCAGAGAACTCTACTCCAGTTTCTGGTAGCATTGTTTTAAAACGACGTCGATAATCTTCTTCTTTTAATTGATATCTTTTAAGTAATGTTGCCCTGACAACATCATAAGTAGTTCTATTAGTTTCCTCTACTGCCATTACAATACGTAATGGTTCACCTAAAAGTAACTCCATCAGTTGTCCGACATATTGTTCCTTATCTACCTTATGCGTTACGCATGTTAATTGAAATCTATCAAGGTAGAAGGTTATGTCGTCCTTTAGAGGGTTGAAAGGAGGTAATTTAACCTTATAAGTATTCTCCTTTATCTTACCCGAAGTTGATTGAGGAGCACTCATATTCATCACCTTTAATTTCTCCAACTCCAAAGCTAATAGCTTTTCCTCATGTTCCATTTGTGCTTTCCTTTCCTCAGCAGCAGCTTGAAGTTTTCTCTCCTCAGCAGCAGCTTGAAATTTTCTCTCTTCAGCAGCAGCTTGAGCTTCTCTGTCTAATCTTTTATTTTCAGCTTCAGCAGCAGCTTGAAGTTTTCTCTCCTCAGCAGCAGCTTGAAGTTTTCTCTCTTCAGCAGCAGCTTGAAGTTTTCTCTCTTCAGCAGCAGCTTGAAGTTTTCTCTCTTCAGCAGCAGCTTGAAGTTTTCTCTCTTCAGCAGCAGCTTGAGCTTCTCTGTCTAATCTTTTATTTTCAGCTTCAGCAGCAGCTTGAAGTTTTCTCTTCTCAGCTTCTCTTTGTTGCTGTATTTTTCTATCTTCAGCTTCTCTGTCCAACTGCATTTGCATCCTTTTCTCTTCAGCCTTCTGAGCCTTGGCATATTGAGTAAGTGCAAACTCTTCCAATTTCTCACCAGTTTTGCCAAGGGATTTCCCTTGCTCAATAAAGACATCTAATGTAGACATTCTGTCTAATAATATGAGATCAGACCTGAAAAATTGAATAAATTACCTTATCCCAACCTCAATGGGAGACAAGTCTGTAATACTTGACTTGTATACTCACTTCACTTTATCTATCCCAATCTCCGTGGGAGACAAGTCTTTTAATCAAGAACTTGTATAATCACCTTGTTTCTTTATAATAATATGATCATAAATAACCTCTATCTGAAAAGTGCATCATATTAACAATAATAGTTCATGACCAAGTATATATATAGACTGTGTATGATAAACATGTATACGATAACAATACAAAGACAAGAATATAGAACAACCAAAAACGTTCGCAGAAGTCAAATAATAAATAAAGCTTGACTAAATCTAATGTTGTAAAAAATTACAATGATAACTGCGAAAAATCAACACAAATGGCAACACTGTTATAAACAAAAAGGTGTATAGAAATAAATGAAAGTAAGGAAGAGGGTAGACAATTACAAACAAAACAAATCAAAAATCAAAGAATGGAAAAAAATAACAAAACGACACTAACACATCTCGTCACAGCTAAGAAAAAAAAATTAAAAAAAGCAACACACGTCGCTCGCAATTTCCGCTGTGGGAAATATGCACAGTCCCTACAGAAAACGCTCTCAATAGAACCTCTGTCACGTGGTATATTCTAAAGGAGTCACCTTCCCAACGAACCCGCAATACATACACTTACTTACTTAGTCGTTCCCCTTCTACCGTGAGGTGTAGAGGTTAAAACATACACACCAACACAATATGTAAACAAAGAACATGTGATATGTGAATACACAATAAAGAATGTGTGTAGAGGAAGGCTCAGTTGAACATAAATAAAGGCACAGTTTACTACATAAACGGGTCACTTATCTTAAGCACAATCCTCAAACACCCGCAAAGATGCAGTACAATGCGGTACAACTGTAAACAACAATGGAAGACGATTCACCGTTAAAGGTCACCGTAACTTGACAACAGGTAGTGGTCTCCAAAGTGTAGTATGCAAACAACAGTTTGACCTCCTGAGCTTTAACGTAAACAACGTGACTTGACAATATATGTCCATTGACGACTGTCAAAATGTAGAAAGATATTTATCTCCGTCGTAAAGCGTAAATAACGTTCCTAAGCTGCTCTAGTCCATGAAGCAGTATAAAGTGTTGACCTGCTTAGCACTATTCGCTGTGTATCTGCCACTTCACAATGTTATGTAGAAACCCACGAATCTGGTCCACCAGATGTAAAGTCTGTTTGCTCGTGTGAAATCTGGTATTTGTACCGTGTTGGAGTGTCGCTGAGTAGGCGTGTCGTTGATCACCAGGACAGTGTAATGTGGACGTGAATCTAGGTCACCAGCGTGAGGCACTGCCAGGATGTAGTGCAGTCACTCACACACAAACAGCATACATGTTTTCTCAGGTGTGTAGAACAAATGATAAGGTGTTGTAGTGAGTACTGGTGTGTGTATACAGCAGATCGAGAACACGAAGTCATATAGGCTCTTATTTAGGGACAGACAAACTCACTCCACCACACGTAGAAGTCATAGATGTGGTTAATGCAGATGACTTTCTCTTCAACATTTATTACAGCAACAGTACGTTGACGGACAACACAGTCAGTAGAACAAGGAACATGGATATTTCATGTGTAGTAATGCATATAACCATCGAGCATAATCAATCCTGCATAGCTCGTATGTATGATGCTAGTAACGTTGGCTTGATAATATACATTTTCATACTGTAGCTCAGAGCCCCTGACTAAACGCGTCAGGTAGTCTTGTGACAAATATAGTTGCTTAATATTGAAGTCTGTGAACTTGTTGATAAAGTCAAGACTTCATCTGGCTTCTCCCGCCAGACTCTTCTTCTTCTGCTCAAAAATATAGGCCGTAATGTCGGGCCTCATAATGATTGATGAACAACTGTGTATTTTCATAGGCAGGCATTATCCTCCATATCGAAACATACCGCCATAATGCGGGTTTCATATAAATATACGTTCATTGTGCTTCTATAAAGTAATTCAACGAATAGACTTAGTTAGCTACGTCAAGCACACATAATGGACTCTGGATCTCATGAACTGTGAGAGCTACTCACAGGTTCATACTAAATGTTCTGCAATCTTGGCATAATAATAAAGTTTATTTTACCTTGGACAGAATCCGAGAAATACACAAATAACCACTGTCGTCATTCTAGACGAACAGAATAACTCTGGGGAGAATCACTAAGATCACAGTTATACTGAAGACTCTCTTTCCCCCAGTTAAAACAGAGAAGAACAACGGACATCTTGTCCGGTCAGAAAACAGCTCATCACTCACAGACGGAAGTCTTCTCGGTTCGCGCTAAAAAAACTAGCGCATGCGTAGACAGAACAGATTTGAGAACAGTTAACCGGCCCGTCTTAAGATAGATCAACCACAAAGAATAAACACAGGGAAGATAACCCCAAGTCAACGTGTCCCAGAAAGTTAACATACAGTTCTCTACCTTCGATCGTCAAAAGTATTAAATAGATTTACGTCTTATGAAACCGTCAAAAACGACAGCAACAGAGACCAGTAGCTATCTTCTCAGATGCGCTGTCAGTGATTACAACGCTGAAAAGTCAAAGTAATGCTGAACTGGATGACCTAAGAGTAACACTTCACAGACTTTGTCAGCAATACAAAAGAGTCGTGATACAGTGGATCCCTTCTCACTGCAACATCCCTGGAAATGAAGAGGCTGACATATTGGCAAAAGAAGGGGGAAAGCTTCCTCAACTTGACACAAACATAACTTATGAGGAGGCAAAGAGTTTTATCAAGCGCAGGTACAGGCACAAGTGGGAAGAAGAGCATCCAGGCCACACAACTAATGATCCGTATTACCAGCTCAGCAGAAGTGAACTAGTGGTAATCTCCAGACATCGGGCTGCTGTGGTCTGTGCTGAGTCTGAAGATTATCACTTGTTTTCTTCTGTTGAGCTGGAAATATGCTTCTTTTATGTGTGTCCCCCATTCGTTCCTGTATCTGCTTCTGACAAAACTCTCTGCCTCTTGAAAGTCATGCATATGTCGGGCTCAAGTAGCTTTCGATGTTCCTTTCCCAATCTGTCAGCATCATCATTGTTGGGAATGTTGCAAGAAGATACAACCCATTGTATCACAACTCTGTTGAATTGTTAACATAGTTTGTGTAGTATTGCTCCCAGGTCATCTAAGTCTGCATTGTTTTGGCTCTTCAACTTTGCAATTATTGACAGTGCGTCTGTGAAAAAAGCAGCTTGTCTCTTGGTGCTAGCCTTTGTCATTAGAACCTCTCCTGCAGTTTTCAAGGCCTCTGCACTAAAGTTACCTGAGAATTTTCCTGTTGCCAAAAACATATTTCTTGTGTGCACCAGTTCTTGAACACAGAAGGACTCATCCACCTCCATCTTCTTGTCACATAATGGACTGGGGCGACCCCTTCTTCTTCCTAATCTCTTTTTCACTACGGCAGTAATCGGTACATTTGTGGTACGGATTTTATTGCGTGCTTTCAATTGTCGCACTTTCTTTTTTTCTTTCTCTGCTAAGTAGCAGATATTTGATATTGTCAAATCATTTTGACACTCCTTGTAGGTGATAATAATCACATTTTGCTTGATGCGGCACATATTTGCTGAGATTAGAGCAGGTGAAGACCAATGTGGGTTTGCTCAGTTTCGCACTATTCTGATTGCTCAAGCTGGGCAGGGTGATAAAATTACTCGCCCGTAGTCTGTTTTCGTTTCCTCAGGCAACAGATAACAAGATTACCCGTCTGTGCGACACATTTGGGACGGAAATGTATGATATAAACTATGAGGAAACTGAACACGCAAAGTCAAAGAGAGAGTTTTAGTGCTAAATTAACGACCCCTAGTACACGCGTGAGAGGCATAACCCAGTGCCTTAACTTATCCATCTGAGCAAAACTTCTGTGAGCCAAGATTGGCGTAAGTTGTGATTTTACATTCTATATTTCATTACTAACATGGGAACTAACATATATGTATGTATTACCATGTGAATTTTAATGTGTAAAAAGTGCTCGGAATGTCCAAGTCATTTGAGGCTGGCAACCTCAGCATATAGAGGGATTATTTCATGAACCACCACTGCAAGGAGCTGGTGACTGCTTTATTGCTAGTTTCTTCAAGAGAACTAAACGCATAAAAAGTCCCAGGTTCCATATGGAGCAGGGAGGGAAAGATGAAAGAAATGATGTACGTTCTAAGTATAAAATCTACATTTTCAATCAGTGTAAATGTAAACGAAAACATATTCACTTTAAAATTGAAGGAAGTTTTAAACTTTTCAGTCAGTGTTAATATAAATGAAAACATATTCAATTTATATTGTGAACACTTTTCAAACAGTGGAAATGTAATGTAAACATTTTCTATCTATATTATTAACCTTTTCATTTACATGTAAAATCAGTATATATAACTGTTCAATTTAAATGTAAAGAAAGGTTTCTCTTGAGAGCTTAAGTGTAATATTCATCGAGAGTAATTTTGAGTTAAATGGGAAGGGGAAATAGAAAGTAGGAGGAGGGGGGGGGAGGGGTACATAACTATGTGTCAGAAAACGCAATACTTAGTAGAGCGTTTTGCTTCTATTCTTTCATCATAGTTATTGGTGGTACCAGCAGAAAGTACTATCTCTGGAACCAAGGGAAGATAGAAGTGGACTGACGTGCGAGACGTCATCATAAAAGGGTCTTATAGACAGACGCAGGACTAGCTTGGCAGTTACTCCTTGACGTTCCTAGTAGAGCGTGAGCAGTGTAAAAAGAACCAACCCATCAGAAGGAGCAGAACCTTCATTGGCAGTTAAGTTCAATCTATATGCTGCCAATCGAACTTCTCTTTTTTTACAATTTACACCCCATCATAACCGTGATGATAACTTGTTCTTGATTCATAACTATTCAAATTATAAACTGTTAAAACCTAAAGTGATTATTAAATTTTGTTATTTGTAATTATACAAATTTAACTTCGATTTAATCATTTCTAAATGTACTGCATGTTTGTCTCAGTCAATTTACTACACACACTCTAAACTGAGCTTTACCAGAATAATAAGAATTCCCCTGAGTTAATCAGAGGTGGGGGCTTCAACGAGCTAAAATAAACTATTGTTTAATCCTTCACAAAAGCTGTCGGTAGATTCTAGAATTAACGTGCTCAGCCAAATGCAGCATTGTTTTCGCTTATCTGAACATCTTTTAAACACACATTTGTGGTAGAAGCGTCATTAACCTTCTATCTACATATCTGCCAAGAGTAATCTTTTGCGAAGGTAGACACCTTTGAAGCCCGTATTAGATACTTTTGAGTTTTGGCCACTGTTGGACCACTACTACAAAGCAGGGGAAGCAATACCGTCACACTTCTGTTGCATTAAAGTATTAATAACACAACTCTTATATTCAACCATCAGCGCGAGTGGTTTCGAGTTCTTATACATTGTATGTTTTCAATGTGTCAGCGAACAAAAATTTTAAATATGTTGCCTTGTTAGTGTAATTAAGTCTAGTGGCCGCAACATGTCCCTCGTAGTATCGTGGGGTAATTGCGGAAATAGTCCAGTGCCTTTTATGATCCGTCTGATGTTGGTGTCTAGCTTTAAACAAAGCGAAGGGTAATTCAAGGTAGTCTGCCAGATCGTTTATGTATATGAGGAAGAGGGTGCAGCTTAGGGCCGAGCCTTGTGGGAGGCCTTCTTGGATGGTTCTTTTCACTGATGTTGCTCCGTTGACCGTTGTGGAGATGGTTCTATTTGTGAGGAAATCTTTTATCCAACGAAACATTCTTCCTTCTATGCCCATCTTCTGCATCTTGAAAAATAGACCGTCTCTCCATACTCTGTCATATGCCTGCTTGAGGTCTACGAAAACTGCGGCCACATGATTTTTATCCTGGAAAGCATCGGCAATATGTTGTACCAATCGGATTACCTGGTCAACAGTCTGTCTGCCTCTTCTAAATCCTGCTTGGTTAGGATGGAGGGCTTTTCCTTTCTCTAACCACCAGTAGAGGCGTGCATTTATCATACGTTCTGCCATTTTCCCAACGCACGAAGTCAGGGAAATGGGCCGGTAGCTACTGACTTCGCTTGGTGGTTTATTTTTTTTTGAGTATTGGGATAATGTTAGCCGTTTTCCATCCTGTAAGTACAGTACTGCTTCTCCACGTCTTGTATATGAATTACAGGATCGTCAGTAAGCCTTTTCCCCCAAGACAAAGATCCCTACAGGAAGAGAGACAAAGATCCCTACATCAAGAGAGACAAAGATCCCTACAGCAAGAGAGATAAAGATAGATCCCTTCAGCAAGAGAGGCAAAGATCCATACAGCAAGAGAGAGAAAGATAGATCCCTACAGCAAGAGAGACAAAGATAGATCCCTACAGCCATAGAGGCAAAGATAGATCCCCACAGCCATAGAGACAAAGATAGATCCCTACAGCAAGAGAGGCAAAGATAGATCCCTTCAGCAAGAGGGACAAAGATAGATACCTACAGCAAGAGAGACAAAGATAGATCCCTACAGCAAGAGAGACAAAGATAGACCCTAACAGCAAGAGAGACAAAGGTAGATCCCTACAGCAAGAGAGACAAAGATAAATCCCTACAGCAAGAGAGACATAGATCACTACAGCAAGAGAGACGTAGATCCCTACAGCAAGAGAGACATAGATCCCTGCAGCAAAAGAGACATAGATCCCTACAGCAAGAGAGACATAGATCCCTACAGCAAGAAAGACATAGATCCCTACAGCAAGAGAGACAAAGATCCCTTCAGCAAGAGGGACAAAGATAGATCCCCACAGCAAAAGAGAGAAAGATAGATCCCTACAGCAAGAGAGACAAAGATAGATCCCTACAGCAAGAGACAAAGATAGATCCCTACAGCAAGAGAGACAAAGATAGATCCCTACAGCAAGAGAGACAAAGATAGATCCCTACAGCAAGAGAGACAAAAATAGATCCTTACAGCAAGAGAGGCAAAGATAGATCCCTACAGCAAGAGAGACAAAGATAGATCCCTACAGCAAGAGAGACAAAGAATAATCCCCACAGCCATAAAGACAAAGATAGATCCCTACAGCAAGAGAGACAAAGATCCCTACAGCAAGAGAGACAAAGATAGATCCCTTCAGCAAGAGAGACAAAGATAGATCCCTACAGCAAGAGAGACAAAGATAGATCCCTTCAGCAAGAGAGACAAAGATCCCTACAGCAAGAGAGGCAAAGATAGATCCCTTCAGCAAGAGAGACAAAGATAGATCCCTACAGCAAGAGATACAAAGATAGATCCCTTCAGCAAGAGGGGCAAAGATAGATCCCTACAGCAAGAGAGACAAAGATAGATCCCTACCGCAAGAGAGACAAAGATAGATCTCCACAGCCAGAGAGACAAAGATAGATCCCTACAGCAAGAGAGACAAAGATAGATCCCTACTGCAAGAGAGACAAAGATCCCTACAGCAAGATAGACAAAGATCCCTACAGCATGAGAGACAAAGATCCCTACAGGAAGAGAGACAAAGATCCCTACAGCAAGAGAGACAAAGATAGATCCCTAAAAACGCATGGAGAAGAGAGCTGGAGATAGAAATGAAAGAAGGCATAAAAAGATCTCAACTGGATGGCACAGGATAGAACGCCTAGCATGAAGTTGGTATAAAGCTGGCGCTCCTCCAGGAGCAGAGGGGTAACTATGAAACAATTTAATTTGAAAGAGCGTGTCAATAATTTCATTTTCCTTTTTAAAAAACATGAGTTCGATATGAAGACAATAGAGACCTTGAGGCAAACCTGTGACAAGACATAAGGTTCATTAGACTAGGCTTGGACAACAACAAGTTTAAAGTTACGTCTACACTGCCTTCTTCGGGGACAAATGCTGGGACAACAGTAGAGATAAGTAAATTGGGGCGTATCTACGAGTATTTATTCAGAAAAGTTAACATGTAAAAGGTTACAAATCGCTACGAACTATCGCTATTGTACCGTTCATAAGTCTGGGTGCGAAACGACACTTTCATACAAGGAAAAATTAAATAGACTAAGAAGAAGAAGAAGAAGAAGAAGAAGAAGAAGAAGAAGAAGAAGAAGAAGAAGAAGAAGAAGAAGAAGAAAGTAGCCACTGAGAAAAGATGGCGGCAAAGAAATACACTATTAATTAAAAAATTGCGAGATGGAACAGCTATACACTGAAAACAACAAAATAAATAAATAAACAAATAACATAAACGGAAAAATAAGTAAGTCATAACTGACTATGGAAATGCGCCTTTGATTGTGATAGCCCTCAGCTAATTTTTTTATTTTGTTATTGGTCTGGTGTTCTTTTCTCTTCTGCTTATTGTGTGAGCTTCTTTGATGCCAGTCTGACCCAAAACCAGCAAAATATGTAAATAATAATAGTAGTAATTGTAATAATGAGAGATGGGAAAAAGTAATCACGAAAAACTGAGTTCCCATGCAGGAAACCTGCATAAAACATTCACATGTTCTTGTAGCAAGGGTTTCTTGTAGCAAGGGTTTCTGTAGAAGGGTTTCTGTAGCAAGGGTTTATTGTAGCAAGTGTTTCTTGTAGCAAAGGTTTCTTGTAGCAAGGGTTTCTGTAGCTAGGATTTCTGTAGCAAGGGTTTCTGTAGCAAGGGGTTTCTGTAGCAATTGGTTTTACATGATGAATATGCCAGCCTCATGCACAACCTCACGCACAACTTCATGCACAACCTCGTGTACAACCTCACGTGCAACCTCACGCACAACCTCATATACAACCTCACACACAACCTCATATACAACCTCACGCACAACCTCATGTACAACCTCACGCACAACCTCATGTACAACCTCATGTACAACCTCACGCACAGCCTCACGCACAACCTCATGTACAACCTCATGTACAACCTCACGTAAACCTCACGCACAACCTCATATACAACCTCATGTACAACCTCAAGGACAACCTCACACACAACCTCATGTACAACCTCATGTACAACTTCACGCACAACCTCACGCACAACATCATGTACAACCTCATGTACAACCTCACGCACAACCTCACGCACAACCTCATGTACAACCTCATGTACAACCTCATGTACAAACTCACGCACAACCTCATGTACAACCTCACGCACAACCCCATGTACAACCTCATGTACAACCTCACGTACAACCTCATATACAACCTCATGTACAACCTCATGTACAACCTCATGTACAACCTCATGTACAACCTTATGCACAACCTCGTGTACAATCTCATGTACAACCTCACGCATAACCTCATATACAACCTCATGTACAACCTCATGTACAACCTCATGTACAACCTCATGTACAACCTCTTCTCTTACGATATGCTGGAGCAGCATTACTTCTAATCTCTATTTGTCTCAACAGAGAACGACGACAACTCCATGAGACAACAAAAATAATATAACTTTTTAAATACAGTGACGTTTTTATATTTTTTATAAATAATAATAACTCGTCATGAGATGATCAGACTCTGTCAGGATGCAAATTAAAGACAAGAGACATAAAATTTAGCCGATCAACTGTAAAAAAAAACACACACACAAAAAGTTCCGTGTAAATACGAAATCTGATCTGATTTTTATGATCAATTGAAATAAAATAAATATGCTGGTGTGTTTGTTTTTAAACCTTTTCGGGTTTTTTTTTTATATGGTTATGGTTATTATCAATAATATTCTCCAAATAGTTTGTTTGTTTTTTGTCTTTTTTAAATATTCCTGCCCTAGAATGAACTGATTCTCGGTCATATTCCATTAGCCGTGTGATTTTTGAGTGACGTATCCAATGAACCTTGACAACCCCAGTTGCAAACCTATCGCTGCGCAGGTAAGCACATGTTACAATACAGAGGGCCGGACATGAATTATGCAAACACAAGTGTCACGTACCAGAACACAAAAGTCCAAGCTGAGAGACCGTAAGTGCCAATAGAAAAACAGCAAACATCCAATAACATTGACTTGCGCTCAGTACCCCCTCTAACCAAACATAAATATGGTCGTGGATTTTTTAAAGTGTATTTGGAAAGTTACAAGACAAGGGTAATAACTCCGTATACATTTAAAGACTGCCATGGAATCTTTACATAATGCTGATCGCAAAACTTGTTTTCTCAAACAACATTTGATATTTTTGTTATTTACATCGAACGATCGTTATATTATCTGTGTAGTATATTTGTGTGTGTTCGTGTCCCAATACAATCTCTATATATCTACAGATTGGTACGTTGACATTTATTACTTATTGTTGTGTACAAGAAAGACGTGGCATTCAAGAACTGAAACCACGGTACGAAAAACTTCCCGTCCACTTTAGAAATAACAAAATTATGTTCTGAACATATTTTAATTGCGAATCATGATCTCAGTTTAATTTGGTTGTCCTGCCACGTGTCCAGAGAAAACATGACAATTTACCCCAAACAAAAATTTCGTGTCAAATCTGGGATGTCCTGAGTATACGAGGGGTTTCACGCAATTGTATTTCACATTACTCAGAATACTCAATCAGTGTCTCAGAAATTACAGTTGGTCGCTCTTCTTACGGGCTATAAAAATTTGTAACTCGTAATTTCGAGCTAATAAATTAAATATAAATCTCACATACGGAAACATTTTCAGATTTCCAACAGACTGTACCGTTTCAGATTTCAAGAAGTTGTAGAACATAGGTATTGTGAGCTGTGTCCATTTTTCGCTGTGATTAGTTAAGCCAAAAGTGTCAGTTTTTGAAGTTTTCGCTCTGAAGTGATATGTAGGATTTGGAGTCGCGGTGAGTCAAGTATTTTGTGAACCTCCACAATTTTTTCTTTTGTGTACGATACAGCTATGCCTCCAGGGATACGCAGAGCTTCTGTAAGTAGTCCACATTTAAATATGTTTAAAGTAATATCAGAATAACTCTTGCTAATATTTATTTTTATTTTCTTTTTTCTTCTGTCCAATTCTTTTCTTTGTTTTATTCCTCGAGCTACTCCTTTGATGATTTCTTTAATAGTGTTCACCCGTCTCTTCTCCCACTGCCCACAGCCGACATTTGAATCTGTAAAGAGTATAAAAATTTATATTCATTCCTCTCTCTATTATTGATATAATTCTTTCAATTTCTTGTAAAATGTGTCGTCTTATTCATTTCTTTCTTGCCATATTTCCTTTATCTACTTTCTCTGATACGTTCAATATTTCCTTCATCTACTTTCTCTGATACGTTCAATATTTCCTGACGTAAAATGCTGTGCTTTTAAAATGCATCAGTTAATGCCAGGACCCAGTACACAAGTTAAGACAAAGAGGCAGTGTTACAGGGACCTGCTTGCACAATGCGCACGCCATTTAATAAATAAATAAAAATCATTCTGCAGTCTCGGTTTCGAAGTCATTTAGATTATTATTATAAACCAGCAAAATTTATCTTTTTATTTCTTCTAGTGTTTACCTTTTTTTTTTCTTTTTTGGTTAATGCACGATACTTTCACTTGTACCGAAGTCGGTTGGTTATAGTAGAGTGGAGTAGCCAGTTTAAAAAAAAAAAGTACAATTTTGTGCTTCAACTTTTTGCGGCGTTGACAAAAATCAAGCTCTTACAAGGACTGGTTTCATTTTCTTTTGCGCTTCTTACAGAGCATAGAAGACAACCTGATGCTGGTCCTCTTGCACGACACCATGTATTATGTAGTGAATTGGACAGAGATACAACGGTAAAATATCTCCAAAGATAACATTTAAGGATAAAAACATACTGCGTAGGCTGCGAATAGTACATGATCGCCTAGACCGCGGGTCATCATCCTCCATAATAATTGACTTGCTAGACAGGAGGGGAACGGAGGATCAAAAAGGAAAAATATGACTGGAAAGATTGCGTGAAACTAGAAAGGCTAAGGAGACGCACGTGGGGGGGGGAAACGGAGAAAAGTCACGTTTCCCAAGTTGACATAAAAAGTAAGCAACTCGACAGAAGGGACCATAGATATGTTACGCCACAGTCATTTATTGGACGCTTTTGCGCGATACCAAGCCCTTGATTTGAATTCAGCGGCTAAACGCAGATGTTAGGAATATTACAAAAATTAAAAAGTACTTTTTTCTTAATATTAATGTTAGGAATATAAAAATTAGCTGGCCGGATGGCCTATTCTGAGCAGTGAACTAATATGTTCTTAATTTTACAGACGGATAGATAATATTGAAGATAATGACAAAAGACAGTGTTGTTCACATCATCGACAGACTGTATTGAATATAAAAGTGTCGCTAATTGCAAAAAAAAACACGACCTCGAGTCGCAGGTGTTCAAATCTACGTAGTATGGAAGAGAGGGTTTTTGGGTGGTGGCTGTGTCTAAAAATAACTTTTAACGACAAAATTTTGGAGGGGAGAGAAAGGTTGGTTCAAAAATCAAGTACATTTTGTAGAAACACAAGTAGAGACGGACAGACTAACAGATAACCATCCATACTTGACTGAAGCATGACTGAAATGACTTTAGTGTAGGAATTTGAAATTAAAATAAACCTAGGCAGTGATTGGCCACAGACAATCATATCATTAGCGCTCAGACGCGAAAGTGGGGCCATTCTTCAATAGTTGTTCAGTGATAGACACAGATTTTAAAGTGTGGTGATTTCCATATGAAAGAAAGTGTAATAAATTTAGGGACGCCATACTATAGCCAGCAGCTCAGCTGAGTTTTGCTAGCAATTCTGTGTTATTTATTCATAATCTGGTAAGATTGAAATTATTTCCTTATATATTTTGAATATTGTTTCATGTTCGAGTGATTTGATACTGCCATATCGAAATCTAGCCTTACAAACAAGTAGGGATTTGCTCTAGACCCCCCGCCCTAGTCAGGGTCTAGGGACCAACAATGTACATAAACTCCAGCAAGGGTTAGGCAAGACAGATCAAGTGTTGAGAATAATGAAACATATTACCTATCCTCTTTTAGGGCAGACAACTAATAAATATTTTTCAGAACCTATAGTCTGGGAGGATCTATCTGATGTAAAACCACCATGGTAAATGTGCTGTTTGGTCAGAGAGATCTGACCTGTCTGTATGATGTGGTTGTTGTGTCAGTGTTGTGTCCAGACGTGGGTAGAGAATAGATTTTGACACATGGCCCATACTTTGATTGCAGAGCTGCGAGTTTCTGTTGTCAACCAAGCAGTGTCTATTCAGTTGGTGACTTACTCGAGTGTATCTGTGCAGTACTTGTGACAGAGACCACCATTATTGCCCGCCAGCACGGAGAGGTGGGACCACCTGATTTCAGCACCAGAGCTACAACTACCAGATGAGTGAGCCTCTGGTCTGCTGGACATTCACCAACGCAGTTTAGTTACTAATACCCCATAAAAATTCCCACCATTTTCTGGACACTGTGTAGTCAATATAGACAGGTGTGATGAGGCCACCCCAACAGCACAAACAGTAACTATCCTCCCAAGTAGATGACTACTAGAACATTTTAATAAAACTAACTAGTATAGTACATATATATGTACACTATTGCATTTATGATATAATATTCCATGCATTTCTTTTCATAATCTCTAAATCCTTTTAAGTTCTGGTCAATCTAAAAAATTGATCCAGAACAAAATAAATGTAATATAATTTTATCAAAAATTTTACACACGTGAGTTAGTTCAGTGTATTTTAACATTTATTAATATTATTAGTCTTGTTAAATATCTGTGGGTATATTTATAACCTATTACACCACACTACATATCATAACCCTAGACACTTTACGTAGCCACATTCATTAAAAAAAAAAATTAAGTGTGAGGTCGTAGTGGTAGCAAGAAAGGCCTTCTGACAATTCACAATTACATTTTATCTCAGGAGCCTTCACAGCTGGCCTCATACAATTACATTTAGTAACATCACCATCATACAATACCATCAAACACCACTACATAAATTGGGGTCTTGTCCAGGGATAATTAGCCCAACAGTAATATTAGGATCTCCTGGTGGGAGAAATAAAAGTAGGGAAATAAATTGTAAAATTCCCTTTAAAATTAAAAGTGTCCCTGCAGATAAAAGTTGGTGAATCTTCACAGCCAGTAATAATTAATTAGTTAACTGGTTAGTTAGAATTAGTTAGACTATAGTCATAAGAAGTACTTAGTGTATTTACTGGTTAGAGATTTATCTTGTATATTATTATATTGTCTAAAAAGTATGGCGGAGCTGGCAAAATTTAGATCAGCTGCTGTGCTCACCGCGAAGGAGATGGGAATGGATGGTCAAATTTTAATTCAATACGTAACGGCTGAATGTGATAAATATATTGAAAGGGAAGATAGAAAGGTAGCTGAAGAGAAGAGGTTACAAATTGAGGCTGATAGAGAAATTAAGAGGCTGCAGATTGAGGCAGAAGAAAAAAGGTTGACTGCCGAAAGGGAGGCAGAAGATAGAAGGTTGCAAAGGGAGGCAGAAGAAAAAAGGTTGACTGCCGAAAGGGAGGCAGAAGATAGAAGGTTGCAAAGGGAGGCAGAAGATAGAAGGTTGCAAAGGGAGCACGAATTACGACTAAGGGAGCTGGAATTACAAGGCCCGGCTCCTGAAAATGGTGCCAGCCCTTTTGCCTCAGATGCTACGCCCAGTCTGGGAGCCTCAAACTCAGCTATGGGGTTTCATTTAGACCATTTTGTTGAGAAAGACGATGACATAGAAGGGTACCTAGGACGTTTTGAGTTATTAGCTACTACATATGGGTTAGAGAGAGAGAGGTGGAGTTTAAAGCTATCACAAGGATTGAGAGGTACTTCTTATGAAGTATTTGCTAAAATGAACAGGGAAGACCAAGACAATTATGACATGTTAAAGCAGGCTTTGTTATTAAGATACGAGAAGAATGGTGAATTTTATCGTAAGAAATTTAGAAATGCCAAACTGTTGTCTGGGGAGACATACCACCAATTCTCGGCTAGACTAGAAACCTATTTGGAGAAATGGACGGCTCTGGGGAAGACCCAAGATCTTAAAGAAATGATCATGATTGAGCAATTGAGAGAGTCCATGGCTCCAGACATGAGAAAATTTCTCATGGAACAAGGTGCAGAGAAGTTGGGGGAAATTTTAAATGTTGCTGAGAGGTATCAGGCAGCCCAGGCAGAGGTAAGTGGTGCTAAGAAGAAGCACATAGACAATTTTAAAGCTCCACAGCAATTTAATAAATTTGATAATAGAGAGCAGGGAAATAAAGGTAGGACAAATTTTGAGCGGCCAAGAAATGACTATCGCGACAGAAACTCACAGTTCAATGACCAAAAGTTCAATGAAAGAAAACCGTTGAACCAAGGAAAAAGATGGTGTAAATGGTGCAAGAAGGATAACCATAACACCGAATTTTGTAGAAGGAAACCTTCAAACATTGCTGCAATGAAGTCGGGGACGCAAAGATTAAAGGTTAATCCTAAGGGACAACAGGAACCTTATCACCCCCCAGTTTGTGAGGATGTTATTTGTAATGGGGTCACCATAAGGTGCCTTTATGATACAGGTTTGGATTATGATTCAGTTGTGAAGTCTAGCCTAGTGGACCCAAGTCAGTATACCACAGAAACAGTGGAAATACAAGGGGCGACTAAGGACATACCACTCATGACACTTCCCATCGCAAGGATAACGGTGAAAACTCGCTATGTGGAAGGAGAAATCAGAGCAGCAGTGATAGATGAACCAATCTACCCTCTGATATTGGGGTGTAGATACGTCTTCTTGGGGAATCCCGAGAAACCTGTGATCATGGCGACAGTGCAGACCAGGTCACAGAAGAAGGAGGAAGAAGGTGAACCTATAAATGCTCATCCAGAGGAGATGAGGAAGGCGCAGGCTGAGGATAGGACACTCAAGCCCTGTTTTAAAAAATTGCCCAAATGCCACACACCTCCGAGCAAGGGGGAATATTTCATGAAGAACAAACTCTTATACAGGAAGGCCGGAACTGGAACAAATGGTCACAACCAGCTGGTTCTTCCCACTTCATATAGAGATAAAGTGATGGAACTCGGGCATGCGATTCCCTTCAGTGGTCACATGGGGATCAGCGCCACAGGACAGCGTATAGCTTGTCATTACTTCTGGCCAGGGATAACGGAGGATATAAAAAGATATGTCAAATCCTGCCCAGAATGTCAAAGGGTAGCTCCAAAGCACTGGACTGCTCCTGCAACTCTAGGGGAAATGCCCATAGTGGGAACACCTTTTGAGAGGGTTGCAGTGGATATTGTAGGACCTCTCACTCGGACCAAGAGGAGGAACAGTTACATCCTTACTCTGGTGGACACTTGTTCTATGTGGGGAGAGGCGGTAGCCCTGCCATCAATTGATTCAAAACATGTAGCAGAGGCACTACTTACAATATTTACCCGATTAGGATTCCCGCATCAAATCTTGACGGATAATGGATCTCAGTTCAAGGGGAAACTAACGGAAGAAGTTTTTAAGCTATTTCAAGCCAGGCACTTTCATTGTAGTCCGTACCATCCACAAGGGAACGGCCAGGTAGAGAGGTTCAACGGGACTCTCATTTCTATCCTGAGAAAGCTGGCACACGAAAAACCGGATCTGTGGGATCAATTCCTGCCCGCCGCATTGTTTGCGTACCGGGAGGTACCACATAGTTCAACCGGGATGGCTCCCGCAACTCTGCTATTTGGGAGGCCAATAAAAGGTCCTTTAGAAGCTTTATTAAGGACCTGGACAGATGAGAAGGCGGAAGAGACTGTTACCTCATCGTATCAATATGTGAACGAACTGACCACTCGTTTGAAAGCTGGATGGAAACTGGCAAATGATAATTGAAACAAGCCAGGAAGAAACATGCAGCATATTTTAATAGGAAGGCAAAGGACAGGGAACTGGCAGTCGGAGAGAAGGTGCTGCTTCTACTACCCGGAAGCCAGAATAAATTACAAATTGGTTGGCAAGGTCCATATACGGTTCTAGAGAAGGTGTCTAGAACAAACTATAAAATTGACAAAAAGGGGAAGGAAAAAGTTTATCATGTAAACCTGTTAAAGAAGTATCTGGACAGACCACTCCAGGAAAGCACCCCCTTATTGACCTTGGCTATTGCAACCCAGATGCAAAAGGAACCCCTCACCTCACATGAATACCCATTACATCCTTGTGAAACCGCAGCACAGGTAAAAGTCAGTAAGCACCTGACTAAAAACCAGAGGGAGAGAGTTCAACAGGTTCTGGAGGAACATACAGATGTATTAACAGATAAACCAGGCCATACAAATTTGCTACAGTATGACATGAAACTGGTAGACTCAAACCCAATCTGTATGAGAGCCTATTCTATTCCGTTCGCGAAGGAGAAGGCATTGAAGGAAGAAATAGAGTATTTGTTGAAGGAGGGGATTATTTCGCACAGTGAATCATCTTTTAGTTCTAGTGTCGTTTTGTTGAGAAAACCGTCTGGGGAACACAGATTGTGCATAGATTACAGGAAACTGAATGCTGTCACAGAAGGACAAGTGGATCCATTACCAGACACAAAACAGTTATTTGCCAGACTGAACAAGGCAAAATATTTTTCAAAAGTGGATCTTAGTAAAGGCTATTACCAGATCCCAGTGAAGCCTGAAGTGAGACCTTATTTGGCTTTTAGCACTTCGGATGGACATTATGAATTCAATATGCTACCATTCGGACTGAAAAATGCTCCGAGTGTGTTTTCAAGGATGATGCGAAAATTGTTGGACCCCCTGAATAACCCATGTATCACGAATTTCATGGATGATATTCTCGTCGCCACAGAGACATTTGAAGAACACATTGAAGCTCTGGAGATGTTGTTTGATAGACTTCGGGAGGCGAATTTGACTGCTAGGCCAACAAAATGTTGTATTGGATGTAAAGAGTTGGAATTCTTGGGGCACACTGTATATCAGGGTAATATGACCCCTGATCCTAAGAATTTGGAAAAACTGCAGAGAGCACCTAGGCCGCAAACAAAAAAGGACGTGCGATCATTTGTGTCGTTATGCGGATTTTATCAGAAATACATCAAGAATTTTAACGCTATTTGTGCTCCTCTGACTGATTTGACTCGCAAGGGACTTCCAGATAAAATTATTTGGACTGCACAATGTGAACTAGCGTTCCAAGAGTTAAAGGAAAAACTCACTAGCAAGCCTATTCTCAAACTGCCTGATTTGACACAGGACTTTGTCTTAAGAACCGATGCAAGTAATGTGGGACTCGGAGGGGCTTTGTTGCAAAGATCATCTTCACCTGATGGGGAACTTAAACCAGTCGCTTATGCAAGCCGCAAATTGAATAAGGCGGAACAAGGATACTCCACAAGCGAAAAGGAATGTTTAGCATTAATCTGGGCAATAAAGAAGTTTCAAATCTATCTGTATGGTAGGACATTTGTGGTGGAGACGGACCATCAGCCTCTCGTGTTCTTGTCTCAGGCTAAGCATGAAAACGCAAGATTGCTGAGGTGGTCTTTGTTGCTACAACCTTATCAGTTTAGTATCCAATATATCCCAGGCAAATTGAATGTCGGTGCAGATTTCCTCAGTCGGCACCCCTGTGATCAAAATTAGAGTAGTGGCAGACGTGAGGAGCAATTTTACCTATGTGTATCGCTGGTGTTGGAACTTGCCATAGGCATGTTTTCAAGTGGGGAGATGTGTAGTGAATTGGACAGAGATACAACGGTAAAATATCTCCAAAGATAACATTTAAGGATAAAAACATACTGCGTAGGCTGCGAATAGTACATGATCGCCTAGACCGCGGGTCATCATCCTCCATAATAATTGACTTGCTAGACAGGAGGGGAACGGAGGATCAAAAGGGAAAAATATGACTGGAAAGATTGCGTGAGACTAGAAAGGCTAAGGAGACGCAATTGGGGGGGGTGGGGGGGGGGGTGGGGGGGTGGGAAACGGAGAAAAGTCACGTTTCCCAAGTTGACATAAAAAGTAAGCAACTCGACAGAAGGGACCATAGATATGTTACGCCACAGTCATTTATTGGACGCTTTTGCGCGATACCAAGCCCTTGATTTGAATTCAGCGGCTAAACGCAGATGTTAGGAATATTACAAAAATTAAAAAGTACTTTTTTCTTAATATTAATGTTAGGAATATAAAAATTAGCTGGCCGGATGGCCTATTCTGAGCAGTGAACTAATATGTTCTTAATTTTACAGACGGATAGATAATATTGAAGATAATGACAAAAGACAGTGTTGTTCACATCATCGACAGACTGTATTGAATCTAAAAGTGTCGCTAATTGCACAAAAAAAACACGACCTCGAGTCGCAGGTGTTCAAATCTACGTAGTATGGAAGAGAGGGTTTTTGGGTGGTGGCTGTGTCTAAAAATAACTTTTAACGACAAAATTTTGGAGGGGAGAGAAAGGTTGGTTCAAAAATCAAGTACATTTTGTAGAAACACAAGTAGAGACGGACAGACTAACAGATAACCATCCATACTTGACTGAAGCATGACTGAAATGACTTTAGTGTAGGAATTTGAAATTAAAATAAACCTAGGCAGTGATTGGCCACAGACAATCATATCATTAGCGCTCAGACGCGAAAGTGGGGCCATTCTTCAATAGTTGTTCAGTGATAGACACAGATTTTAAAGTGTGGTGATTTCCATATGAAAGAAAGTGTAATAAATTTAGGGACGCCATACTATAGCCAGCAGCTCAGCTGAGTTTTGCTAGCAATTCTGTGTTATTTATTCATAATCTGGTAAGATTGAAATTATTTCCTTATATATTTTGAATATTGTTTCATGTTCGAGTGATTTGATACTGCCATATCGAAATCTAGCCTTACAAACAAGTAGGGATTTGCTCTAGACCCCCCGCCCTAGTCAGGGTCTAGGGACCAACAATGTACATAAACTCCAGCAAGGATTAGGCAAGACAGATCAAGTGTTGAGAATAATGAAACATATTACCTATCCTCTTTTAGGGCAGACAACTAATAAATATTTTTCAGAACCTATAGTCTGGGAGGATCTATCTGATGTAAAACCACCATGGTAAATGTGCTGTTTGGTCAGAGAGATCTGACCTGTCTGTATGATGTGGTTGTTGTGTCAGTGTTGTGTCCAGACGTGGGTAGAGAATAGATTTTGACACATGGCCCATACTTTGATTGCAGAGCTGCGAGTTTCTGTTGTCAACCAAGCAGTGTCTATTCAGTTGGTGACTTACTCGAGTGTATCTGTGCAGTACTTGTGACAGAGACCACCATTATTGCCCGCCAGCACGGAGAGGTGGGACCACCTGATTTCAGCACCAGAGCTACAACTACCAGATGAGTGAGCCTCTGGTCTGCTGGACATTCACCAACGCAGTTTAGTTACTAATACCCCATAAAAATTCCCACCATTTTCTGGACACTGTGTAGTCAATATAGACAGGTGTGATGAGGCCACCCCAACAGCACAAACAGTAACTATCCTCCCAAGTAGATGACTACTAGAACATTTTAATAAAACTAACTAGTATAGTACATATATATGTACACTATTGCATTTATGATATAATATTCCATGCATTTCTTTTCATAATCTCTAAATCCTTTTAAGTTCTGGTCAATCTAAAAAATTGATCCAGAACAAAATAAATGTAATATAATTTTATCAAAAATTTTACACACGTGAGTTAGTTCAGTGTATTTTAACATTTATTAATATTATTAGTCTTGTTAAATATCTGTGGGTATATTTATAACCTATTACACCACACTACATATCATAACCCTAGACACTTTACGTAGCCACATTCATTAAGAAAAAAAAATTAAGTGTGAGGTCGTAGTGGTAGCAAGAAAGGCCTTCTGACAATTCACAATTACATTTTATCTCAGGAGCCTTCACAGCTGGCCTCATACAATTACATTTAGTAACATCACCATCATACAATACCATCAAACACCACTACATATTAACATTATTTTACTGCAGTTGTTTCTCTGGCTATTTATTTTACTTCTTGTGCTTGCCAGCTCGAAGCACAACCTCATATTAGTGGCCACGTACGACATGCCTGATTGTGCATTAGGCCTATTCTTGATGTGTGTCTCCAGAGACCCCCAGAAACTGCAGCTAGTAGGAATAAAGTAGACGTTGTTCTATTTAATGTCTACTGACCAATAGAAAAAGTTAGCCTTTTTAACATAATAGAAAAAAAGAGTCAATTTAATGCCATTTCATGGGTTCAAAGTGAAATTGAGAGGTCTAATGACTTTATTCTCGAATAAAACGTTTAATGTGTTAATTGTACAAAAATGTCCCTATCTTCCAGCCCTTTGGCTAAGACCAACTAGTGATTCTTAATCCGCCAAAAGGCCGAAGTAGCCGTCTATTTGTGTTTATTATGCAGCATGCTATAGCCACATAAACAGTGCTACTCAGATATCATGAAGCAGTATGTTGCCACTTGCGTTATTAAAACAGATATTGAATAAACGATGTTGTAGAATTTAGCCATAGAAAACACCACATACTTAGTAACCCCCGAGTAGCACAAATTAAAAAGAAAATTCAGGCGGTCGCATGGCAGGTGGAGAGACAAAGCTCAGCCCTGTCAGTTTCTTTCCTTTATCGATACTCTTCTCTAGACACGTCACCTCAATCCTGCAAACTCGGGTTTATCTTAACGGGCCTTTTTTCTCAGTGGTCGCCCTGGATGTGGTTTATGTGACATTGTCCTAGTGGTCACCCCTTCAATTGAATGAATGAATTACTGCCCATTAATTGTGTCCTTTCGGTTAAAAACACATTGTTTTAAAAACTGAGACACAATGATTACATCAGATGTGAAATACATCACTGAGACACAATGATTACATCAGATGGGAAATACATCACTGATATTGCGAACAGAATATGTCGAGCTAAAAATAGCATTGTAAAAATGGACGAATATAGTTTACAATAAATCCTTGTCAATGACAACAAGAGAAATGGTTCTGAAAATGCCTAAACACTGTACATCTAAAATTATTGTATTATGGATAGTTGAGTCCTTGACAATCAGCTAATATGCTAAAAAATCACTGGAAGAACAAAGAATTTAGCTATTCTCGGAAGAAAGTTCTGCTTGCATAAGTAGATAAACTAACGAAGGATTACATGAGAAGAAGTAATGAACCAAAGAAATGTAATAACAAAAATAATGAAGTACGACAATCTAACTTCACATCACATGTGATGAGCGAGGAGCACTAGAAATATCGTGACCACGGGAAAACTGGAGGACAAGAGAATAATAGAAAGACAGAGAGAGAGCAGATAATGAGTAACTTAACGCAGTGGGCATGGAACGCGCTCAACAAGAGAACAGATGAAGATCGTCAAATATTGAGAAATGTGGAGGAACGTGATGGCCTACTCGTCGAGAAACAGCAGCTGACTTTCCTTGATATGTTCACGAGCACGGCATATTCTCATAGACTGGTATTTTCTATACCAGTTTGCTTTACTGGTTGAAGTCGCTACCCTCGCACAAAATGCCCTTTCACTTATTTGGTGTTTAAAATAAAATTTTACCCCGTTTTTAGACTGAAGGCGCCGTCCCGTTTAACCTAGACCACCAAAGATCCGTCGGTTTTTTTATGCACTAGTCCAAATATTAAAACAGACATTTTGGTCTAGTGTTAATACAGCGGGACTGTTTTCTTTATTTATCTACTGTGGGGCCCATGAGGTCTGCCCCTTCACGTGGTAACACTTCAATGATTAACATACTTCCTTGCGAATTATTTTCTTTACTTAACTTGAACACATTTGCGTTGTTGTTTGCTGTGTTGTGCTTGGGTTGGTTGTGTTGTTTGTTTGCTTGAATGTATTGGTTTAGGTGGGGGTTGTGTGGTGGTGTTGGTCTTTTGAGGATTTGGTGGCTTGAAACGTTATACATTGATGTGGTAGCGATTCCATTTCCCACCCTCCTTTGTTGCCTTTTACGGCATGCCTGGCAGGTTACAGTATCACTATCCTTTGGTCTATTCTGTCTGTGTCTACAACTTGTTTTATCTAGTTTCTTGTTATATAAATTATTTCTGTACAGTTTAAATGTATGTTTCTTGTTCTGTCTCGCATGTTTTGCTTGTGTGTGGTCAATTGTTTTGTTTAATTCATGGTATATTTTTTTGGGAGCAGAAACGAGACATTTAAACAGGTTCCGGACACACATTAAATGCAAAGGCTGTAACTCAGAACATCAAATAATGTTTTCTTCTTCTTTGATCCTTAGCCGCCGACTGTCAGAGCAGTCAGTGGCCATCACGCCTGGTGGCGTCTTGTAGGGCAGCAACAAACTGCGTCCACTATGGTCGGTTATACTTTTTGCAGTATCCCAGCTCTGGTTCATTCTTTGCATCTCGGCTTCCACAATTCATCCAATGATGCATATGGTGTAAAATAACACAAGATGTCCTACAGGGCGAATAATATGTCGCTGTGCTAAGGGACTTTCTTTACCTTTATCTTGTATTCTTGTCAATATTCATTGACCTGGTATTAGTCACCTGGTATTAGTCACCTGTAACGAGACGCCCGAAGGTGCAGTAGTCCTACTCCTGCTTTGTCCCATCAGAGACCCACCGGCACTACATCAGGAAGTATTATTTCAGCATGTATTTTATTTTAACAATATTTTATTTTCAGAAAAACTCAAACAACGGTATGCAAAACCAAGTCCAGCGAGTCAGCAAAAGAAAAGGTCACCTGTTGCGAGACCCTTTAACAAAGTTAAGCCTAAACAATAATAGGAAACTATACGTTCCCACTTGCAAGAAAGTATTCCTGAATACTAGAAGGAAATTATCCCTGAATAATACTAAGAAATGGGATTCGAACGAAGAAACACGAACTACCAGCGTTAAACGAGAGCCTGGAAACAACATTGTTACAGAAAAGAGGTCAAGCGAAATTTTGGAGCAGGAATTCATCAAAACATCGGAGAGAAAGATAAATTTACCGCATAATACAAATGATTGTATCCAATCCTCACAGAAACGTGACAAGGTTTTAATGGCCAAAGCGAAACCATGTCCGGAAGGTGTCAGTTTAGAGGCCACTGTTTGTGGCCAAAAGCGTAAGGACACAGAAATCCCGCCTTGCTTGTGTACCAGTTCTCGCAAGACGTGCAATGAGTCTGTTCTGATATGCTTTAGTAAAACGTCTTGTTCATCGCCAGACAGTGACTCTGTGTCGTCTTTTGAGGATAGACATAAATCTGTAGATAAATTCAGCTCAAATAAAGAGTTTTTCAAGGATGAAAATCGGAAAGCGCTGCGTGAGATTAGCCCCCTTTATTCAGCAGGTTTGCCAGATTATTTCTCAGGAATAAATAAATCTTCTGTTAGCACTCAAGGTTAGGATTTCATGGGGTCGATGACGCACCAATAAGAGCACCAATGGACAAATGTACTCTCTCGTGAACCAC
>JAMPIV010014913.1:0-79005 GCA_024509875.1 Oreohelix idahoensis
TAGAAGCTGATGCAGAAACAAAAAAACTAGAATTGCCTGCTAGCTGCAAACAAAAAAGTAAAAACTGCAGCTCAACTAATATAAAAATTCTAGAAGTTTCTGCAGCAACAGAAAAATTTAAACGCTCGCTGCAACAAAAAAGTAGAACCGGCGCTGCTGCTGCAGAACAGAAAAAATTAGATAGAGGCGCTGAAGAGAGAAAGCAATAAAAACAATGAGTGAATTAAAAAACACCCCCCACACCCCCCCCCCCCGGAAGTAGAAAAATTAAAATTGACATGTAATGAGTAATGTTAAATCATCCCACGAGCAACCCACGCCTGTGGTAATGGAAAACCCTTTAATGTGTACAAAGCAAGTGCCCACGTTTAAAACCCTACCAGTGAATTGACTATAAACATTGTTGCTTTCTAATTGAAACGGTCCTTCGATCGCATAATGTTGACAAATCACAGTATGTGAATCAGTTGTCTGAAAATCTAAATGGTGAGTCCCTCTTTGAGCGTAAACCTGGTACAATAAAGCAAATGGAAGAATATTGTGACCAGTATGCCACGGCACACCCTGACATGATTCTTAGTAACTCTAACATTAAAGAGAGTATGCCAGTTGCTTCGGCAACAGAATATAATCAGAATTACTCACACAAATTCCAAGGAGCTAAAAATAAATTTGATAAAAAGGTTAATTGGAATAAGTATAAAAACCAAGATAACCACTCAAATCAGGGTTCTTCTTCGAAGAACTGGAATCGGGCTGATAGTCCTCGACACGCGAGGGGTACCCATAATGTTAGAAATTCTCGGAAAGGGAGTAGCTATAGGAACTACCCAAGTGCTTCATGGAGACAAAAAAACCAATATTACAGGGATACTCAATATAACGAGCGTGATGATGATGATCATGAATATATTAAGATTCTAACACAAATAGGGGTTATAACAGAGGCAATAATAATTATAGAGACAATTATAACCGAGGTAGATCACAACACAAAAGACATGGTAAATCTTATTACCAGGCTAACTCTGCACGACAGGAGTTCCACGACACCGATAATCAGAATAATGATAAAAAAGACTCCAACAGTGTAGCAAATTCCGCTTTCGATTTTGCTAGAGCATTTGAGTGTTCGCAATGCAAAACATTATTCGATCCAACCACAGTTTCTACTTTAAGCTGCGGTCACCCGCTTCCCGCTCTCCATGCGTCAATTGCGCATAATGGAAGGGGTGCTCTTGTCTTTAATAGGGGCCTAATAGATGGTACTCCGGTATCAATTCTTTTCGATTCGGGGTGCACTACCATTTGAGTGAGGCAATCACTCGTAAATCCTTCTCGAGCTACAGGCAATATAGTCAAATGTGTAACATTTGGTGGCACATTGGAGAAGTACTCCACTGCCATTATCAATATTGCTACGCCTTTCTTTACAGGAGAGGTGCAAGCATGTCTCTTGCCGAATCCGATCGCTGATCTTATCATCGGTCGCATTCATGGAGTGAAAGAATGCACTCCACAGCAAATTTCTAATTGGGAAAATGTTAATATGCAATCTGCTAATGCAGTAATCACTAGGGCTCAAGCTCTTAATATGCCACAATCTTCACATTCTGAAGATAATGATGCGCAGATCCAAGATGATCCCTTGGAGATTTCCCACGATTCCTTTATCAAACAGCAGGAAGATGATCCTACTCTAAAGAAATTCTTTACTCTGGCAACAAAAGGTGATCCGAATAAGGATACAAATCGTAAATCTTGGATTACGATGAAGAATGGCGTACTTGTACGTATGGTACAAGACTCCGCTAAGTCCATTCATTCTCAAATCCTTGTGCCTAAAAATATGAGAGTTAAAATCTTACAGCACGCTCATGATTCGCAGTGTGCTGGACATATGGGTTTTTCCCGTACTAAAGCTAGAGTTCTTCAATCTTTCTTTTGGCCTGCTGTGAATAAGGACATACGAATCTATTGTCGATCTTGTAAAGTATGTCAAGAGATTAAATCCAGAGGTCCACGCCATGATGCACCTATTCAGGCTGCAGACATTCCCATTCGGCCATTTCAAAAAATGGCGATAGACATCATTGGTCCATTTAAGATAAAGTCTGCTAGAGGACACCAATTTATTTTGACGTGTGTTGATATGTGCACACGTTGGCCGGAGGCTGTTCCTCTAAAGAGCATAACTACTGCTGATGTCGCAGATGCTCTTTGGTTAATATTTTCTCGTCTGGGGTTTCCAGCAGAAATATTATCCGACCATGGTACCCAACTCATATCGGATACCATGTCTCAAGTAATGTCGACTCTGAAGATAGAGAGATCGCTGAGTAGTATTTATCATCCTATGTCCAATGGGATGGTGGAACGTTTGAATAGAACTCTGAAAAACCTACTAGGTAAGATAACAGAAGATCATCCTCAGGATTGGGATAGGGTTTTACCCGCGGCTCTCTTTGCATATAGAGAGGTCGCCAACGAACATACAGGATTTTCTCCCTTTGAACTTGTCTTTGGCGCGAAACCGCGAGGTCCTATGTCCTTACTTCATGATCTTATAACTGCTGATAATATTGTCGATGACACAAAATCCTCTTATGAATATGTCATCGCACTTAGACACAAGATTATTGAAGCATGCAAATTGGCAACTGCTTCTTCTGAATTTGCGAAACAGAAGGCAAGGGAATTTGCCAATAAAAAGAGATGTTTGCGTCAACTTTGTCCAGGTGACAAAGCATTTGTCTTGCTACCTTGTAGGGAAAATAGACTTCTCATTTCTTGAAAGGTCCATACGATATAATATCAAAAGTTTCCGATGTTGACTATATCGTCGATATTGACGGGAAGCGTAAAACCTTCCACATCAACATGCTCACGGAATTCCATGAACGTCCTGATTATTTACAACCTGTTTCCAGGCAACGGACGATTTTCCAGTCCAACATGGACAGTACTCATCTCTGTCAGTAATACAGGATGAGGAAACGATTTTCTCGGATGTAAATTTACCTTTTCCAATGATTCCTCTTCACTCTAATGAATCATGGAAAGATGTTGCAATTTCTCCAGAATTATCTCCAGGAGAGCAGAAACAAGTTTCTACTATGTTAGAACAATTTCAGGATGTCCTTACTGACATTCCTGGTCAAACTGATGTCATTCAACATGACATTATTCTTACTGACCATAGTCCTATAAGAGTCAGACCGTATCCTATCCCGATACATTTTCAAGCACAGGTAGAGAAAGAGTTAGATGAGATGATAGAGTTAAAAATTATTGAACCATCCACATCAGCATATTCTTCGCCGATGGTTATAGTACGGAAAAAAGACAATAACATACGTCTTTGCGTGGATTATCGCAAATTGAATCAAGTGACTAAATTCGATGCTGAACCTATGCCTTTACTAGAAGAGCTACTTACGAGACTATCGAATTCTCACTTCTTTACTAAACTCGATTTGTCTAAGGGATATTGGCAAGTTCCACTATCCGAACACGCCAAACCGTTTACTGCTTTTTCGACGCCTAGGGGTCTATTCCAATGGAATTTCATGCCTTTCGGTCTTATGAACGCCCCTGCTACATTTGTACGCATGATGCGTCGAATCCTATCTCATCGCTCAGATGTCATTGCGTATCTTGATGACATCTGTCTTTTCAGTGATACTTGGAACGATCACTATAATGGTATAAATGAACTATTGTCTATCTTACGCGAGCATAACCTGACAGCGAAACCATCGAAAGCATGTATTGGTTTTAGCGAAATATCTTTCTTAGGACACCGTGTTGGTCATGGGTTCCTAAAAACAGAAGACCATAATACAAGTAAGATACTTAACATTTCTATTCCTAAGACTAAAAAGCAAGTACGAAGTCTCTTAGGTCTAATACAATTTTATGGACGATTCATCCCGAATCTGTCCTCCATTATGTCACCTCTTTCTTCCTTGCTAAAGAAAGGGTCTCCTAATGTAGTCCATTGGACTCAAGAATGTCAATCCTCTTTGGATAAGGTTAAAACTATGTTTTCTACTTCACCTATCCTAGTATTGCCTTCTAAGGATAAGACATTTATTCTTCGTAGTGACGCTTCATCCACCGGGATTGGAGCTGCACTAATGCAAGAGTACTCTGGAACTCTGCATCCTGTGATGTATATTTCTCGGAAATTAAATGCCGCAGAGAAGAATTACTCGGTCCTAGACCGTGAATTATTGGCTATGGTTTGGTCAATCCTTAAACTGCAAAGATTTCTTCTGGGCGCGCATTTCATTGTGGAAACTGACCAGAAAGCTCTTACGGCTATTCAGAGTAAAAATCTGAAGAGCGCGAGATCAACGCGATACGCGATTGCTCTACAGCCATTTCATTTTTCGGTGCGAGCTATCCGTGGGTCAGAAAATGTGATGGCAGATATTTTGTCTAGATGCCCACATGATTCATAACTGTTATACAACTTTGATACAGTTGTTTCTATGTTGAAATGTGTACACATATGTAATATATCATATATTGATTGTAACACTACTTAGCGGTTCATTGATATTTATTCACCGCTGATCTTTCAATGTTTTTCGTCTTTGATGATCATGATGTTAAGATATCTTAGATGAAATTTATGTATAAACTAATGTGGAAATTGTGTCATTGCTAATATTGTAGTATGCGTTGGTGACACCTCTCTGGAAATATTTATACTTAGAGAAGTACTTTCTCTAAGGTCATAAAACTTATGCTTATCATCTGCGCATTGTATTGGTGCGTTGTGAGCCTATTGTATGTTGCTCCTAGATGTATTTCAAAAAAAAAAAATGTACCATTTTTTTTTTTTTTCCCGAGGGGTGTGGTAATCTGTTGCGTGCATATTTTTGACGCACATATTACAAAAATCGATATGGCTATTTAATATGGAAAAAATATAGACATTCATTCATTTGTGTATGAAAATGCTGTCTATGGTAAAAGCGAGAGAATCCATGTTTGATTCACACTTTTGATTATAGGAGTAATCGTTCTGGATATTGATCCGGCGCAAGGATATTGCTCTTACGTTTGTACTTATTTTTTAGGGCCAGAAAATATATTAATTTGCTTATTATGTTTATGGCCTGAATTCATATGTATTACATATTATTAGTACAAGTAGAATCAGTCCTATATTGTATATTTTGGATGGGTAGGCGGGACTAGATTCTTATTATTCCGGTCTAGCGGAAGTATGAGTT
This sequence comes from Oreohelix idahoensis, assembly GCA_024509875.1. Classification (NCBI taxonomy): domain Eukaryota; kingdom Metazoa; phylum Mollusca; class Gastropoda; order Stylommatophora; family Oreohelicidae; genus Oreohelix; species Oreohelix idahoensis. Next base: position 5,247 of record JAMPIV010014913.1, read on the forward strand.
GTCTTGACAAGTCGTGATGAGTTCCGATGTACCGTGATAATGGCGGGTACGCATTTTTCAAAGGGCTGGTAGATTCTTAAGGAAATATAATTCAGGAAGTGGTTTTCTTCTAAAGGAGATGGTATCTCTACTATAGTTTATGTTAGAGACTCTCCTAAGGTACGGTACAATGTATAATTCGGACTCCATGTATTGCCAGACCCTATTTTGATGATCTCATGTCGATTCGACCTAGATGGAACATTGTGCTTCGTATCGCTAGGGTCGTGTTTTGTATCGACAAAGATGACAGACTTTCCTACAGCGGTTATGGCTACGTGAATTAACCTGATCACCGTAGAGCTGTATGGAAACATTTATGAAATCATTTATATACCCATTATAAATTAACTCTGGCTTATATTCTCCTTCCTATGAATGAGTGAACGACAACTCAGGGAGGCGGCCATGTTAGATTTCGGTCATCATATGTTTTGATCACTGCCAAGAGAACAGATTATTTATCCTATTATCGGACAGTGACAGGGAGATCTCAATCTTGCTAGAAACCCCCCTCTTTCGTGGTTTCATAATATATGCTACAAACTATGGACGTCAAGTAACTTTAGTTATTTACCGATCTGCCTTCACTGACGCGTTTAGTCAGATAGGGGGATGCGGCCATAATATATCATGACATTGAACTTTTGATGTACTGCCCATTATTTCTGAATGTGTCATGACTTCAGATCTGCTATGTATACCTACAAATTGATATGTCAACATACCATGATGTACTCGTATGTCCCAGTGTGTACGTCTGAATAAATTGAGTAAACAAAGATTCCAGCAGTCTGCATTGGTGCCTTGTAGACACAAGTGTATGAGTGGTTATATTGGTCAGCACACGAACAGTACACCATTCGCGGTAATCACACTCTACACTTCTACTTCATACATACACCATCCTGCGTCGGTTGGAGTGACCAAGTTTAGGGCCTGCTTCCCCTGGAGCCTTTGCCTTCCCTAACTCAGGACTAGGGTGAGTTACCCATTTACAGCTGGGTAGACTGGAGCATGCCTGATCTCAACAACACACCACTCTTCCTTACAGAGCATACCGACTGACACTTTACAGAGTGGAAAGAAGAAAAGAAACTTTACAGTGGCGAGCCAGATTCCTGGGTCCAGCTTACGCAGTTTTTTTGTTGAGAATCACAGTTTACAGCTGAAAGAACATTTGTTTGAACACATCAACACCAGTAGGACAGCTATACAGTCGATGTCAGCTTGACCTGTATTACCGATAGGATGCTGTATCTAGGTCAGCGCTTGTTGACAGTTTTTTTTCGCTGTACAGACAGTATTACACAGGACAGTGGTATCAAGTGTAGAAAATATCTGGAGCAGTATTGTTGACATTTCTCAACGTACAGAAGAATCACAGTGTTGTTGAACATAAAGTGCATAGTTCATCGTTGGATCTTCATATGCTCAACAGAGAAAAATTGACAGTGTAATAGTTTAAAATTAAATCTATTACTCAATAAAGTGGCAAGTTATTAGTATTAAAATAAACTGTGCCTGCTTTACAACACTATACCTGCAACACATTCCATTCATGACATAAATTATATTGTATGCTATATGCTATTTATGCTTACATGTTATTTGTTATGTATTAAATTAGTTTATGTTCTGTGTGACTAGTACAAGGTATGCCGAGTGACATTGGTCTGGTACTAGTATTCTATAGGTACACATTTTCTTAATTGGAAATTTGTTAGCAACAATTTGCTGCTATTTCTGTTAGTTGTGATGAGGTGTTCTTTTCTTCGTTGTTTTTGTTAATAATTTTGTGTTCCTTAGTTTTGTTTGATTTGTTTGTATAATTGTAGGTCTCATCTTTTCTTTCATTTCAGTTTTTTACACCCTTATGTTTATACACTGTGGCGTTATTTGTCTTGTTATCTTATGGCAGTTATCATCACGGTTTCTGTGATCATTTTTTTTTCATTTCTCCTATTTAATTTAATTTGATCTCTGCAAATGTGTTCATATTGTCTTTTCTTGTTTGTCCTTTGTAATGTCTTTAGTTGACATATGACGTATAGTGGTATACACTGATAGTATAGTACAGATCAGTACTTTATGATTGTTATTGTTATAAAACAAAATGTACAAGACCTTTGTAAGGCTTGTCTCCCAAAGTGATTGGTAAAGGGAAATATTTTTTCCACAGGTACTCAAGTGATCTTTGATTACATTGAGGTATACAAGACCTTTGTAAGGCTTGTCCCCACAGTATTTGAGATACAGTTATTGTGTCCATAGGTACTCAAGTTATCATTGGTTATTATAAACCATACAAGTTTGGACTAAGACTAAGTCTATGGTATAGACTTGTCTCTCATTAACGTGAAAGAGGGTAATTTATTTACTTTTTCAGGTTTCTGATTTAAGAAGACAATATGTCTACATTAGATTATTTCATTGCACAAGGAAAATCTCTTGATAAGACTGGAAAAGACTTAGAACAATGGGCTGTTGCTCAATATGACAAAGCATTAGCTGCAGAAGAGAAAAAAATTGCTGCTGCTGTTGAAGAAAGAAAAGCTGCTGCTGAGGAAAAAAAAGCTGCGGCTGAGGAGAGAAAACTTCAAATAGAAAAAAAAGCTCTGGCTGAAGAAAAAAGATTAGAAAGAGAAGCTGCTGCTGAAGAAAAAAAGCTGCTGCTGAAGAAAAAAAAGCTCTAGCTGAAGAAAAAAGATTAGAAAAAGAAGCTGATACTGCTGCTGAACTTAAGAAATTGCAGATGCAAATGGAGGAAAGGAGATTTGAGGCAGAACAGAAGAAATTAGAAGCTGATGCAGAACAGAAAAAAACTAGAAGTTGCTGCTGCTGCAGAACAGAAGAAATTAGAAGCTGCAGCTGAACAAAAAAAATTAGAAGTTGCTGCAGAACAGAAGAAATTAGAAGCTGCTGCAGAACAGAAAAAATTAGAAGCTGCTGCTGCTGCAGAACAAAAAAAATTAGATAGAGAAGCTGAAGAGAGAAAAGCAATAAGAGAACATGAGTTTGAATTAGAGAAATTAAAATTGACATGTATGAGTAATGTTAATCAGGCATCTGGTGGTAATGGTAAACCCTTTGTGTACAAGGTCAAGGTACCAGCGTTTAACCCTACCAGTGATGACATAACATTTTGGCTTTCTAGATTTGAACGGGCTTGTCGATCTCATAATGTTGACAAATCACAGTATGTGAATCAGTTGTCTGAAAATCTAAAAGGGGAGTCTCTGAGTAAGTTATATTTTGTTGAAGAGGCCGACAAAGATAATTATGATGCTGTTAGGGCAGCTTTGATAAGCTTTGAGAGATATCAGCTGTCTGAGGAAGGTTACCGTCTTTTGTTTAAAACAATGAGACCTGAGGTAGGTGTAGAATTCTCAGATTTCATCTCAAAAGCACGAATTACACTTTCACGATGGATTGAATTATCCAAAACAGAGAAAACATTTGATGGTCTTACGGATTTATTGCTAAGAGACAAGGTCATGTCTTCTGTAAATAAATCATTCCTAGAGTTCTTACATGAGCGTAAACCTGGTACAATAAAGCAAATGGAAGAATATTGTGACCAGTATGCCACGGCACACCCTGACATGATTCTTAGTAACTCTAACATTAAAGAGAGTATGCCAGTTGCTTCGGCAACAGAATATAATCATAATTACTCACACAAATTCCAAGGAGCTAAAAATAAATTTGATAAAAAGGTTAATTGGAATAAGTATCAAAACCAAGATAACCACTCAAATCAGGGTTCTTCTTCGAAGAACTGGAATCGGGCTGATAGTCCTCGACACGCGAGAGGTGCCCATAATGTTAGAAATTCTCGGAAAGGGAGTAGCTATAGGAACTACCCAAGTGCTTCATGGAGACAACAGAAACAATATTACAGGGATACTCAATATAACGAGCGTGATGATTATGATCATGAATATTATGATTCAAACCCAAATAGGGGTTATAACAGAGGCAATAATAATTATAGAGACAATTATAACCGAGGTAGATCACAACACAAAAGACATGGTAAATCTTATTACCAGGCTAACTCTGCACGACAGGAGTTCCACGACACCGATAATCAGAATAATGATAAAAAAGACTCCAACAGTGTAGCAAATTCCGCTTTCGATTTTGCTAGAGCATTTGAGTGTTCGCAATGCAAAACATTATTCGATCCAACCACAGTTTCTACTTTAAGCTGCGGTCACCCGCTTCCCGCTCTCTATGCGTCAATTGCGCATAATGGAAGGGGTGCTCTTGTCTTTAATAGGGGCCTAATAGATGGTATTCCGGTATCAATTCTTTTCGATTCGGGGTGCACTACCATTGGAGTGAGGCAATCACTCGTAAATCCTTCTCGAGCTACAGGCAATATAGTCAAATGTGTAACATTTGGTGGCACATTGGAGAAGTACTCCACTGCCATTATCAATATTGCTACGCCTTTCTTTACAGGAGAGGTGCAAGCATGTCTCTTGCCGAATCCGATCGCTGATCTTATCATCGGTCGCATTCATGGAGTGAAAGAATGCACTCCACAGCAAATTTCTAATTGGGAAAATGTTAATATGCAATCTGCTAATGCAGTAATCACCAGGGCTCAAGCTCTTAATATGCCACAATCTTCACATTCTGAAGATAATGATGCGCAGATCCAAGATGATCCCTTGGAGATTTCCCACGATTCCTTTATCAAACAGCAGGAAGATGATCCTACTCTAAAGAAATTCTTTACTCTGGCAACAAAAGGTGATCCGAATAAGGATACAAATCGTAAATCTTGGATTACGATGAAGAATGGCGTACTTGTACGTATGGTACAAGACTCCGCTAAGTCCATTCATTCTCAAATCCTTGTGCCTAAAAATATGAGAGTTAAAATCTTACAGCACGCTCATGATTCGCAGTGTGCTGGACATATGGGTTTTTCCCGTACTAAAGCTAGAGTTCTTCAATCTTTCTTTTGGCCTGCTGTGAATAAGGACATACGAATCTATTGTCGATCTTGTAAAGTATGTCAAGAGATTAAATCCAGAGGTCCACGCCATGATGCACCTATTCAGGCTGCAGACATTCCCATTCGGCCATTTCAAAAAATGGCGATAGACATCATTGGTCCATTTAAGATAAAGTCTGCTAGAGGACACCAATTTATTTTGACGTGTGTTGATATGTGCACACGTTGGCCGGAGGCTGTTCCTCTAAAGAGCATAACTACTGCTGATGTCGCAGATGCTCTTTGGTTAATATTTTCTCGTCTGGGGTTTCCAGCAGAAATATTATCCGACCATGGTACCCAACTCATATCGGATACCATGTCTCAAGTAATGTCGACTCTGAAGATAGAGAGATCGCTGAGTAGTATTTATCATCCTATGTCCAATGGGATGGTGGAACGTTTGAATAGAACTCTGAAAAACCTACTAGGTAAGATAACAGAAGATCATCCTCAGGATTGGGATAGGGTTTTACCCGCGGCTCTCTTTGCATATAGAGAGGTCGCCAACGAACATACAGGATTTTCTCCCTTTGAACTTGTCTTTGGCGCGAAACCGCGAGGTCCTATGTCCTTACTTCATGATCTTATAACTGCTGATAATATTGTCGATGACACAAAATCCTCTTATGAATATGTCATCGCACTTAGACACAAGATTATTGAAGCATGCAAATTGGCAACTGCTTCTTCTGAATTTGCGAAACAGAAGGCAAGGGAATTTGCCAATAAAAAGAGATGTTTGCGTCAACTTTGTCCAGGTGACAAAGCATTTGTCTTGCTACCTTGTAGGGAAAATAGACTTCTCATTTCTTGGAAAGGTCCGTACGATATAATATCAAAAGTTTCCGATGTTGACTATATCGTCGATATTGACGGGAAGCGTAAAACCTTCCACATCAACATGCTCACGGAATTCCATGAACGTCCTGATTATTTACAACCTGTTTTCCAGGCAACGGACGATTTTCCAGTCCAACATGGACAGTACTCATCTCTGTCAGTAATACAGGATGAGGAAACGAGTTTCTCGGATGTAAATTTACCTTTTCCAATGATTCCTCTTCACTCTAATGAATCATGGAAAGATGTTGCAATTTCTCCAGAATTATCCCCAGGAGAGCAGAAACAAGTTTCTACTTTGTTAGAACAATTTCAGGATGTCCTTACTGACATTCCTGGTCAAACTGATGTCATTCAACATGACATTATTCTTACTGACCATAGTCCTATAAGAGTCAGACCGTATCCTATCCCGATACATTTTCAAGCACAGGTAGAGAAAGAGTTAGATGAGATGATAGAGTTAAAAATTATTGAACCATCCACATCAGCATATTCTTCGCCGATGGTTATAGTACGGAAAAAAGACAATAACATACGTCTTTGCGTGGATTATCGCAAATTGAATCAAGTGACTAAATTCGATGCTGAACCTATGCCTTTACTAGAAGAGCTACTTACGAGACTATCGAATTCTCACTTCTTTACTAAACTCGATTTGTCTAAGGGATATTGGCAAGTTCCACTATCCGAACACGCCAAACCGTTTACTGCTTTTTCGACGCCTAGGGGTCTATTCCAATGGAATTTCATGCCTTTCGGTCTTATGAACGCCCCTGCTACATTTGTACGCATGATGCGTCGAATCCTATCTCATCGCTCAGATGTCATTGCGTATCTTGATGACATCTGTCTTTTCAGTAATACTTGGAACGATCACTATAATGGTATAAATGAACTATTGTCTATCTTACGCGAGCATAACCTGACAGCGAAACCATCGAAAGCATGTATTGGTTTTAGCGAAATATCTTTCTTAGGACACCGTGTTGGTCATGGGTTCCTAAAAACAGAAGACCATAATACAAGTAAGATACTTAACATTTCTATTCCTAAGACTAAAAAGCAAGTACGAAGTCTCTTAGGTCTAATACAATTTTATGGACGATTCATCCCGAATCTGTCCTCCATTATGTCACCTCTTTCTTCCTTGCTAAAGAAAGGGTCTCCTAATGTAGTCCATTGGACTCAAGAATGTCAATCATCTTTGGATAAGGTTAAAACTATGTTTTCTACTTCACCTATCCTAGTATTGCCTTCTAAGGATAAGACATTTATTCTTCGTAGTGACGCTTCATCCACCGGGATTGGAGCTGCACTAATGCAAGAGTACTCTGGAACTCTGCATCCTGTGATGTATATTTCTCGGAAATTAAATGCCGCAGAGAAGAATTACTCGGTCCTAGACCGTGAATTATTGGCTATGGTTTGGTCAATCCTTAAACTGCAAAGATTTCTTCTGGGCGCGCATTTCATTGTGGAAACTGACCAGAAAGCTCTTACGGCTATTCAGAGTAAAAATCTGAAGAGCGCGAGATCAACGCGATACGCGATTGCTCTACAGCCATTTCATTTTTCGGTGCGAGCTATCCGTGGGTCAGAAAATGTGATGGCAGATATTTTGTCTAGATGCCCACATGATTCATAACTGTTATACAACTTTGATACAGTTGTTTCTATGTTGAAATGTGTACACATATGTAATATATCATATATTGATTGTAACACTACTTAGCGGGTCATTGATATTTATTCACCGCTGATCTTTCAATGTTTTTCGTCTTTGATGATCATGATGTTAAGATATCTTAGATGAAATTTATGTATAAACTAATGTGGAAATTGTGTCATTGCTAATATTGTAGTATGCGTTGGTGACACCTCTCTGGAAATATTAATACTTAGAGAAGTACCTTCTCTAAGGTCATAAAACTTATGCTTATCATCTGCGCATTGTTATTGGTGCGTTGTGAGCCTATTGTATGTTGCTCCTAGATGTGTTTCAAAAAAAAAAAAAGTACCATTTTTTTTTCCCGAGGGGTGTGGTAATCTGTTGCGTGCATATTTTGACGCACATATTACAAAAATCGATATAGCTATTTGATATGGAAAAAATATAGACATTCATTCATTTGTGTATGAAAATGCTGTCTATGGGAAAAGCGAGAGAATCCATGTTTGATTCACACTTTTGATTATAGGAGTAATCGTTCTTGATATTGATCCGGCGCATGGATTGCTCTTACGTTTGTACTTATTTTTTAGGGCCAGAAAATATATTAATTTGCTTATTATGTTTATGGCCTGAATTCATATGTATTACATATTATTAGTACAAGTAGAATCAGTCCTATATTGTATATTTTGGATGGGTAGGCGGGACTAGATTCTTATTATTCCGGTCTAGCGGAAGTATGAGTTGTCTTGACAAGTCGTGATGAGTTCCGATGTACCGTGATAATGGCGGGTACGCATTTTTCAAAGGGCTGGTAGATTGTTAAGGAAATATAATTCAGGAAGTGGTTTTCTTCTAAAGGAGATGGTATCTCTACTATAGTTTATGTTAGAGACTCTCCTAAGGTACGGTACAATGTATAATTCGGACTCCATGTATTGCCAGACCCTATTTTGATGATCTCATGTCGATTCGACCTAGATGGAACATTGTGCTTCGTATCGCTAGGGTCGTGTTTTGTATCGACAAAGATGACAGACTTTCCTACAGCGGTTATGGCTACGTGAATTAACCTGATCATCGTAGAGCTGTATGGGAACATTTATGAAATCATTTATATACCCATTATAAATTAACTCTGGCTTATATTCTCCTTCCTATGAATGAGTGAACGACAACTCAGGGAGGCGGCCATGTTAGATTTCGGTCATCATATGTTTTGATCACTGCCAAGAGAACAGATTATTTATCCTATTATCGGACAGTGACAGGGAGATCTCAATCTTGCTAGAACCCCCCTCTTTCGTGGTTTCATAATATATGCTACAAACTATGGACGTCAAATAACTTTAGTTATTTACCGATCTGCCTTCACTGACGCGTTTAGTCAGATAGGGGGATGCGGCCATAATATATCATGACATTGAACTTTCGATGTACTGCCCATTATTTCTGAATGTGTCATGACTTCAGATCTGCTATGTATACCTACAAATTGATATGTCAACATACCATGATGTACTCGTATGTCCCAGTGTGTACGTCTGAATAAATTGAGTAAACAAAGATTCCAGCAGTCTGCATTGGTGCCTTGTAGACACAAGTGTATGAGTGGTTATATTGGTCAGCACACGAACAGTACACCATTCGCGTCAATCACACTCTACATTTCTACTCCATACATACACCATCCTGCGTCGGTTGGAGTGACCAAGTTTAGGGCCTGCTTCCCCTGGAGCCTTTGCCTTCCCTAACTCAGGACTAGGGTGAGTTACCCATTTACAGCTGGGTAGACTGGAGCATGCCTGATCTCAACAAAATACCACTCTTCCTTACAGAGCATACAGACTGACACTTTACAGAGTGGAAAGAAGAAAAGAAACTTTACAGATAGATAGATAGATAGTTAGATAGATGGATAGATAGATAGATAGATAGGTAGATAGATATATAGATACATAGATAAATAGATAGATAGATAGATAGATAGATAGATAGATAGATAGATAGATAGATAGATAGATAGCACAGTAGTTAGTGCACTGACTTCCAAGCTCAATGGTACGAGGTTCGATCTCCAGTTGAAATGGGATTTTTTTAGACCGCAAAAAGCTCCGAAGACGACCCAGCCTCATGAACTGGGTACCAGAGAAACTCTGGGAAGGTTAAAGGCGGTCGCGCAATGCTGACCACATCACCCCTAGTGTGCTGTACGAGAAAAGAAAATCATGAAAATATGGAACTAACACTATATTCACAATATGCTTCAATGGGATTGTAACGGGCTACTTTACCTCATATATATATATATATATATATATATATATATATATATATATATATATATATATATATATATATTATATTATATATATATATATATATATATATATATATATATATATATATATATTTAGTGAAGCACATTAAAAACGCACCACTATTATATATACTGATGCCGAGAAGCTGGAAAAAAAAGTATGGGAATGGATTTTCCCCGTGTTTGTCATGAGGTAGAGAGCGAATGGCTGCTGGAATGGAAAGTGCATGATTCAACCCACGGGTTTGTATACAGACTACATGAAAACAATAAAAGTTACACATGCAACACGATTCCCAAAGCTATGACCCTGAAAATGTGTACGCGTTGTGGCAGTATACTCGGTATAAAAAGGCCGTTGAGACAAAACACCCAGTACATGTGCTTGAAATGCCACGACTATCTGAAAACGACCGCCAACGAGCCATTGGTATGTTGGAGACCGGAATGAGCTCGCGGGCCATTGCCAGAAGGATGAATTGCCACCACAGCACTATTGTACGTCTCAATGAACGTTACGGAACCACCGGCAGTGCCCGGGATAGACTTCGGAGTGGCCAACCACGAGTTACTACCCCTGCGCAAGATCGTCATATTGTGCTGAATCACCTAAGGAATCGTTCTCTCCCGGCAAATCAAACAGCAAGAGCAATAGTGGGTAGACGTGGGCAAGTCTCTCGAATGACAGTCATACGATGACTCAGAGATACAGGCCTTACTGCAAGATGACCTTATGTTGGGCCAAACTTGACTCACAGACATCGTCAGCAGCGCCTGCAATGGGCAGAGCAACATGTCAAATGGACTAGACTGCAGTGGAATGCTGTCCTATTCACAGACGAGAGCAGATTCAACATTGTCACAGAGAGTTTTATGATCTATAAATTTTCTATATTCTCTTATTTTTTCTACCCGTGTCCTCTATTTTATTATCACTCTTTATCCTTTTCCTCAGTTTTTCGCATTCGTACGTTTGCGACTATAAACATTACTATTTTCCCATTCAAACTTTCGCCTGGTTTCGTTTTCTCATTTAGAAACGCAGTAGATTACCTAACGTGTCAGTCCCTTGCACGAGATAATTTTAGGTGGGATTTCAATCTATCAGACATGATGAGCAGACAAATTGTCTACATTTGCAGCTGTCACGAGAGCTTTTCGTCAGGCTAGCTCCCGGCGAAATGTGAAATTGCCCTGTGCAGTGGAGACGGGTCGTCTGACATTCACATCTGACATGAGCGCTCACTGTCCGATAGTTAGACGGAGGTGTGAATCGCGCCAGCCATGCTCGCTCAGAGCAGACTGAGTGTCTGGCATTTCGCCTCTGACACGCGCGCTCACGGTCAGATAGTTAGACGGAGGTGTGAAGACGCACTGGGGGCAGTTACGGCATGCGTCTAAGCTAACGTAGGTGTTAGGAGAGGGGAGAGATCGGGTTTTTTGGAAATAGTAGGAGCCTTTGTCTGGTTTAAGATATTAACCAGAGTTTGAAACTTGATTTCACTCATTCTCCATTTGCAGTAGACGTGGTCACTTCGTTCTAGATACTTAAACTTATAAGTGAAATCTCTTAGTTTCGTTGTGATACCGTAGTTCTGTGTTGATGTAAATATTACATTAAGTATCTAATAATTTGTGAGTGATTAAGTGTTAAATCGCCTATTTTATCCTACTAGTTTCTTTTGTGCAGAGTGATTAATTTATAAGTCTGTTATATTCTCTAGCTGATGAGTTACAGTGGAAAACAGAATAAATTATAATTTCTAGCTTAAAATCATGTAGCTATAATGAATTTAATTTAACTGCTAAATAATCAAACGAGAATAATTTTTCTAAACTAACTTATAAATGCTAGATGCCTCATGAGTGTTGACGGAATACGTATGTATTTCTAATTCATGATGATTGATTTTTATATATAACTTATTTCACGGGAAAGTTTAAACGTCAAGTCAAGCTCTACTCTTGCAGTTCAAAATGTAAGTTATATTGAGTACATAATATGTAAAATATTTCATATGTGTTTTTTCTTTATTCAGTGAATACTGGGGTAACCCAAACTTTGCTGGCGTTTAGTACAGAGATAAAACTGTGAGAAACATAAACATTTTATATCTTTAACCACGTGGGTTTTTCAAGTAACACCTGTCTGATCAGGGCGTGTGCCCTCAGAGATAGACAGAATACCAATCCCACTAACGGGTTTTTTTTTAAAGAATAAATGCTTATACTGGGCCTTTGAGCCAGATCATATTTCTTCACAAACTCTAATGTACATGCTGCCTTGTGGCGAGAATAATTACAGATAAAACATTAACTTTTCCGACATTATTTGACCAAGTGTGTGGTGAACCAAGATTATCTGTTGAGAGAAGTTGTCCACCGGTCATCTTCCTAATTAAGGGAAACCTCGTGTTTTGATACTGTGTTCCCGCTGAAACCCTAACTCTTAGCTCGTGAATAAGTGACATTAACGTAAATCTGTAAAGAAAGAACGATCGCCTGAAGTGGACGCTCCCCGGACTCGGTGAATGAAATCAATATCTGCAGAGCTGGGTATCCACTTCATCCACAGATAGACAGATTAAACGAAGTGTACACTAAGGCTTGCGCCAGACGGCGAACAACCACACGAGTGTAGGTAAGGTTGTGTGAGTCAGGGCCCTGATGAAAGAACCGAGTGAAAGTGGACTGGAGGATGTTCTTCGTTTGATTCACTCACTTTGTAATTTTCCTTATGAAAGATTTTGTTGCTAAACTATATTTTTCCTTAGAATAGATACTGCTATCAAAGTCAGTTCATACCTTCAAAAGGGGAAAATATTAGACCCAAATCATATGTATCTGTGACTCTTTGGGCTATCATCGTTCTCCTAACGGGACTGTGGGCTAAACATCGAGGGAAGATCATAACTGTGGGTCTATCATTTCTTGTAGAAATTCCTTGATTTTTATGACTATTTGTATATGCTTTGATGTAATTTTATGTGTTGTGATGGGATTTTAGATGATAATTAAAACTGCCCTTAAACTTAATCAGCGTGTTGGTCAGCTCGTTCTAGAATATCTATATAATCATCTGTTATAGTTTTCCCACGTCTGTACGTCTAACTGTCGTCTTGTATGTGCGTGCACGTGAGTGGATAGAATATATATATATATATATATATATATGTGTGTGTGTGTGTGTGTGTGTGTGTGTTTAGACTGTCTGACTCCTCTAAATCTGTCGTACAAGATAAGTGAAAGAGAGAAGATTTCTCGATTTTAGAGACAGCCTCTATCACAGTCTACCATCTCACTCGTGGAAATCTATTGCTATTAATATCTCTCACTGTGACTATCACTTATTCTAATCTAATCAGAAGGGACCAACCCAAGTCTTAATTCTCCTATCAAAAAATCTACGACAAATGTGGTCTCGTCCGAAGGATTTTTGAACTTAGAATAGGAAGACGAGTACGATAAATATCAGCTCGGCTGTAGATTCTTTATTCTGATAAAGAGTCAGAGTGTGATGTCTTGTGAGTTGTTATATCTTTAAAAATAATTATTCCCCGAGACGTAACGATCTGTTTATAGGCGTGCTGACCACACAATTAATTATTGGTTTTTCCACCGCATTTTTGAGCATATATACATTTCAGTTACAGGTTGATTTTGTCGGAATATATGTTAGTGATTTTGTAATTCTAACGCTGGTAAAGTTCGTGAGTGTATAACATTCACAGGGTTCTGAAGAAGTAGGTGTTTGAGCTAAGCTAAGGAGTGCGTTCAGACAATTACGTCCTGTAAATTGCCTCCCTTACCCTAACTGTCTTCAGGGGTAAACTTATAGTGGATTAAAAAATTAAGGGATTTTTTTTTCTCCTTAAATTTTTGCAATAATTATTTTGTTTCCACTGTAGCAACTTATTTTCAGTGAGTAATCTTTACTACCATTTATTTGGCGTAGTCGTCTGCATTAGGTGCTTTATGGCCGATTAATAGCAGCGATAGCTAGACACTATATTTTGGAGGAGGTATCCCAGGGTGAAGAATCATCTTTTGATTTTGGTATTTTCTCGCAAGTGGTAGGAACCAGTGTATCCCTTTCTTCTTTTCTTTCTCGACTAGTCCCAGTCAGCTATTTACAATGGCAGAAAGGGCAAAGCTTAGGCAGATGCTCAGGGACGAAGCGAGAGAAGAAGGTTTGGACGGAGAAGAAGCGAAATCTTTTGTCAGGGACGAACTTGAGAGATATGATGCGGAGAGGAAAGCAGCGGAAGCTAAGGAAAAAGCAGCCGCAGATAGAGAGCAGAGGAAGATGGATGAGGAAATGGAAATTCGCAGGATACAGCATGAGGAAAGAGAGAAGGAGAGACAGCATGAGGAAAGAGAGAAGGAGAGGGAGAGACAGCATGAGAAGGAGAGGGAAGAGAGACAGCATGAGTTGGCTCTTAAAACTCTAGAATTCCAAAGTCGTGGTGCTGCCTCTACCTCCAGCAATGGAGAGTCTTCTTCTCATTCCTCTTTAACTGATCCTCCTAACACACAATCTACTCATCTCACTGCTATGTCTTTTGCGCTAGAATCGTTCCCTTGTCCTAATGAGAAGATTGACACGTATCTAGAAAAATTTGAGAAAATTGCAACTCTGTACGGTTTAGAGAGGTCGCGTTGGAATATGAAGCTTTCTCAGGCGTTGAAAAGCAGTGCGTATGATGTTTACGCCAAACTGGAAAGCAGCCAACAAGACAACTATGATGTGTTGAAGAAAGCGTTACTGGAGCGCTTTGAAATGAATGCTCGGAAATTTTTGCAACTGTTTCGCAACAGCAGGAAGGAGAGCTCTGAACGTTTCAGCAGTTCTCGTCTCGTTTGAAGGGATACTTGACAAAGTGCCTTGAGCTTTCACAGCTCCCCTCTACCTATGAAGGTCTTGAGGAATTTGGTATAACAGAACAAATAAAGAACACTTTGTCGGTTGATACCCGGAGATTTTTAGCTGAGCAAGGTGCAGAAAAGCTTGAAGACATTTTGGAAAAGTCTGAGCGATATCACAATGCGCTGGCTGAACTACCGGCCACAAAACGTAAACCGACAGAAGAGCATTTTCGGAAAAATAATCTAGACCAATCTTCTCATCCTTCTCATGCTTCTAATCAGAATAACAACAGAGAAACTGGACCTCAAAACCCCCCTCCTGAAAAATCCAAGTTCTACAAAAACAAGTACCCCAACCACAGTAAACAGTCTGATCAACCCGACCGCCCTTCATGGCAGCGCAGCCAGAAAGGACAAGGTAGCAAAAGAAGAACTCCTGAGCACGGGAGTAATGATCACAGTGAGCACACCGAGCCTAAACGCATCGCATGCTTGCTGACAGTCTCGCAAAGCGGAATTATTGACAGTGATTCTCAACCTGTAGAGGGAGACACACCCTCTACGCGAGGTACTGTTACATTGAACGGTTCTCAAACTTTTTGTTTATTTGACACGAGGCTTTCTTATGATTGCATTGTTGCCAGACACCTGGTTAAACCCGGTCAAGAGACAGGAGAGACCGTCGAATTTTGTGGAGTCTCTAAGAGTGATGCACCTACAGCGCTTCCCATCGCACTGGTGGAGATCCACTCTGATTTTGTCAGAGGCGAGATCAAAGTGGCTGTTATGGATGACCCCATCTACCCAGTCATACTTGGCGGGAGATACGTGTTTATTGGGAAACCGGAAGAGCCGACTGTGGCAGCAGTAACTACAATAGGGCAAACCAAGAAGGAACGGGAGCCTGCGTCAAATTTGTTACCTATGGAACTTAAAGAAGCGCAACAAAAGGATCCTACTTTGGCACCCTGCTTTATGAAACTGCCCATGGCTAAGGAACCCAGACAACACGGGGACTTTTTTTCTAAGGATGGCGTACTTTATCGCAGAACGGGCAAGCCTGACCAAGGTTACAACCAGCTCCTAGTACCGAAACAGTACAGAAGCCAAATCCTAGAAATGGGGCACTCTCTTCCCTTCAGCGGACATATGGGACAGAACGCCACAAACCAACGGATAACCACTCATTATTGGTGGCCAGGAGTAAATACTGAGATTATCAGGTATGTCAAATCCTGTGCCCAGTGCCAACGTGTGCCACCCAAGCAACGGGCACCCCCAGTCTCTTTGGGTGAAATGCCAATAGTGGGAACACCATTCGAACGGGTTGTGATCGACATTTTAGGACCCTTTGAAAGGACTAAAAGAAGGAACAGGTTTATCCTGACCTTAGTCGACACATGCACTTTATGGGCAGAAGCTATCCCGCTAACATGCGCAGATGCCAAGCATGTCGCAGAAGCCCTCGTGCAGATTTTCACTCGGTTGGTATTTCCTCAGCAAGTGTTGACGGATAACGGATCCCCATACCGAAACCTGTTGATGGATGAGATCGTGAAGATCTTGAGGACCCATCACATCTACACTAAGCCATATACTCCGGCCGGAAATGGGCTCGTGGAACGTGTTAACGGAAACCTCAACATGATGCTAAGTAAACTGGCACAAGTGAAACCTGAAGATTGGGATCTTTGTATTCCTGCAGCTTTATTTGGCTACAGAGAATCTCCTCATACTTCCACAGGATTTCCGCCAGCTACGCTTTTATTCGGCAGACCCATTAAGGGCCCGCTCGAAGCCTTACTTTGGTCGCTGACAGACCAGAAGGCAGATGAGACAGTTGTCTCAGCCAGTAAATACGTATCGGATTTAAAGGAAAGGTTGAAACTAGGATGGGACCTAGCAACGACTAACTTTAAGCGAGCACGCACAAAGCACGCTAACCGATACCGGAAAGTCGCGAAAGAGAGAGAACTGGAAGCAGGAGAGAAAGTTTTGGTGTTACTCCCTACCGGAAACAACCAACTGAGGATCGGATGGCAAGGGCCGTTTACCGTCCTGAAAAAGATTTCTAAGGCTAACTACCAGATCTCTATTCAAGGAAAGGAAAAGGTTTTCCATTTAAATCTGTTAAAGAGATACTTGGAAAAACCTGTGCCGACCTCCGAACATCTCCTGACGATCGCCAAAATTGACGAAGATGACGATAGTGGCAGGGAAATTCCACTGCACACACACGAAATCTTTCAAAAATGTCAAAAGCGGCGACGCTCTTTCAAGCGCTCGTAAGAAATAAAGAAGTAGAACACTTAGACAACAGAAAAACAACAGACGTGAGTGGCTTACCCAGGGTTCGAACCCCGTACCTTCCGTACGACAACACCGCCTAGCTACACAAGCGAATCACACTAACCTCACAGCCAGCTAGGCATCCCCAAAAAAGGATGCTTTACTGACCGGTCATCAGTGCGAAACACAAGACAACACCGGAAGTTTACAATGGGCACCTCAGCCTATTAATGACGCAATCACTTCTGTTGTTCCTCTATTTTGCAGTATATGTCAGTCCAAACAAGACAAAGACCTTGATACTGTGTCCAGTAAATGATAGAAGACTTAAGGACAGTAGTATAGAACAGAGGGTAGGTTTCTGGTATTGTACGGGGTTCGAACCCTGGGTAAGCCACTCACGTCGGTTGTTTTTCTGTTGTCTAAGTGTTCTACTTCTTTATTTCTTAAGAGTGCCTGAAAACATACCTTTATGTTTGTCTAATATTAATTTACTGTTTACAAGCCTCGGGTTTCTCTTTCTTATGTGTTATTAATCTTTCAAGCACGCATGGGAGACATTCCAGAGAAAGGAAACTTTGGGAGTAGACTTGAGTAGGAATTGGAGAGAGATGGAGGGGGGAGATGAGAGTGAAGAATACAGACACCCTGAAGCTACGGATATAGGAAATTTATTTCCATAACGTAGACATGGAGTGCTTCCATATCTTAAAGGGGGGACGTTCTGTCACAGAGAGTTTTATGATCTATAAATTTTCTACATTCTCTTCTTTTTTCTACCCGTGTCCTCTACTTTATTATCACTCTTTATCCTTTTCCTGTGTTTTTCGCATTCGTACGTTTGCGACTATAAACATTACTATTTTCCCATTCAAACTTTCGCCTGGTTTCGTTTTCTCATTTAGAAACGCAGTAGATTACCTAACGTGTCAGTCCCTTGCACGAGATAATTTTAGGTGGGATTTCAGTCTATCAGACATGATGAGCAGACAAATTGTCTACATTTGCAGCTGTCACGAGAGTTTTTTGTAAGGCTAGCTCTCTTCGAAGTGTGAAATTGCCCTCTGCAGTGGAGACGGGTCATCTGACATTCGCATCTGACATGAGTGCTCACTGTCTGATAGTTAGACCGAGGTGTGAATCGCGCCAGCGATGCTCGCTCAGAGCAGACTGAGTGTCTGGCATTTCGCCTCTGACACGCGCGCTGACGGTCAGATAGTTAGACGGAGGTGTGAAGACGCACTGGGGGCAGTTACGGCATGCGTCTAAGCTAACGTAGGTGTTAGGAGAGGTGAGAGATCGGGTATTGGGAAATAGTAGGATCCTTTGTCTGGTTTAAGATATTAACCAGAGTTTGAAACTTGATTTCACTCATTCTCCATTTGCAGTAGACGTGGTCACTTCGTTTTAGATACTTAAACTTATAAGTGAAATCTCTTAGTTTCGTTGTGATACCGTAGTTCTGTGTTGAGGTAAATATTACATTAAGTATCTAATAATTTGTGAGTGATTAAGTGTTAAATCGCCTATTTTATCCTACTAGTTTCTTTTGTGCAGAGTGATTAATTTATAAGTCTGTTACATTCTCTAGCTGATGAGTTACAGTGGAAAACAGAATAAATTATAATTTCTAGCTTAAAATCATGTAGCTATAATGAATTTAATTTAATTTTATATATATATATATATATATATATATATATATATATATATATATATATATATATATATATATATATATATATATATATATTCTTTCTTTCTTTCTTTCTTTCTATAACCAGCGGCACTCGAGCTTTCCAGCTCTTTCGGCCCAATGACATGTCATTGCGAGGCTGGGGGGTCAGTGGACTTTCCTTCCAACCCGGTCAGGAGCTTCGCTCCTTCCCATCCACACGGGATTTATGTGCAGGAGCCGTTCAGGTTATTCAGTCAAATTTCCGGTCGTAAACATTTCTTCAAACGCCGACGGCCGGGTTTGAACCATGAACACCTGGTCGCCAGTACAACGTTGTAGCCATTACACCAGCGCGGCTCCCATATATATATATATATATATATATATATATATATATATATATATATATATATATATATATATATATATATATATATATATATATATATGTATATATATATATATATATATATATATATATATATATATATACTGAAGCACATTAAAAACGCACCACCTGTATAATCCAGGAACAGAGTGTGAAATGTAAATATAAGTGTTTACAAGTTTACATATTTGGAATCTTTATTCATTTTCCTATGAATCCATGCTGGTCATTAATTTGTACATTTGAATGTTATGAAATTCATTGCATTCTGTGCAGGCAAGGGAGAAAAAAAAATGCAACCAATAAAAAAATTCATTCACACTATCCTCAGTATCTGGTATGTCCACCATGTGCTTCCAAACAAGCTTGGCAGCGGCTCCGCATAGAACGCACAAGTCTCTGAAGGAAATTCCGGGGAATCAAGTCCCATTCACGTGTAAGAGCAGCTTCGAGCTGTTGCAGATTAGCTGGAGAACCTTGCCTGTAGACTCTGCGTCCAAGCTCGTCCCACAGATGTTCTATAGGGGACATGTCTGGTGATAGGGCAGGCCAATCAATCGTCACAATGTTCTTCTGCTGTAGATATTGCTGCGTAATGCATGTGCTGTGCGCACGTGCATTATCCTGCTGGAGAAGCTGCAAGTCTGGATAATTTGTGAACGCAGGAGCAACCAATGCATCGAGAACGTCATCTCGATATGTCACAGCATTAACATTTTCACGGAAGATGTGAAGAGGCAAGCGATGGTGAAAACTGCATCCTCCCCAAATGTGAATACTGCCACCTCCAAATCGGTTGTGCTGACGAACACAGCAATCTGCAAAGCGCTCTCCACACCGTCGCCAAATCCGCATACGTCCATCAGCAAAGGATATGTTTGTCGTAGATTTTTTGATAGGAGAATTAAGACTTGGGTTGGTCCCTTCTTATTAGATTAGAATAAGTGATAGTCACAGTGAGAGATATTAATAGCAATAGATTTCCACGAGTGAGAGGGTAGACTGTGATAGAGGCTGTCTCTGAAATCGAGAAATCTTCTCTCTTTCACTTATCTTCTACGACAGATTTAGAGGAGTCAGACAGTCTAAACACATATATATATTTCATATATATATATATATATATATATATATATATATATATATATATATATATATATATATATATATTCTATCCACTCACGTGCACGCACATACAAGACGACAGTTAGACGTACAGACGTGGGAAAACTATAACTGATGATTATATAGATATTCTAGAACGAGCTGACCAACACGCTGATTAAGTTTAAGGGCAGTTTTAATTATCATCTAAAATCCCATCACAACACATAAAATTACATCAAAGCATATACAAATAGTCATAAAAATCAAGGAATTTCTACAAGAAATGATAGACCCACAGTTATGATCTTCCCTCGATGTTTAGCCCACAATCCCGTTAGGAGAACGATGATAGCCCAAAGAGTCACAGATACATATGATTTGGATCTAATATTGTCCCCTTTTGAAGGTATGAACTGACTTTGATAGCAGTATCTATTCTAAGGAAAAATATAGTTTAGCAACAAAATCTTTCATAAGGAAAATTACAAAGTGAGTGAATCAAACGAAGAACATCCTTCAGTCTACTGTCACTCGGTTCTTTCATCAGGGCCCTGAATCACACAACCTTACCTACACTCGTGTGGTTGTTCGCCGTCTGGCGCAAGCCTTAGTGTACACTTCGTTTAATCTGTCTATCTGTGGATGAAGTGGATACCCAGCTCTGTAGATATTGGTTTCATTCACCGAGTCCGGGGAGCGTCCACTTCAGGCGATCGTTCTTTCTTTACAGATTTACGTTAATGTCACTTATTCACGAGGTAAGAGTTAGGGTTTCAGCGGGAACACAGTGTCAAAACACGAGGTTTCCCTTAATTAGGAAGATGACCGGTGGACAACTTCTCTCAACAGATAATCTTGGTTCACCACACACTTGTTCAAATAATGTCGGAAAAGTTAATGTTTTATCTGTAATTATTCTCGCCACAAGGCAGCATGTACATTAGAGTTTGTGAAGAAATATGATCTGGCTCAAAGGCCCAGTATAAGCATTTATTCTTTAAAAAAAGCCCGTTAGTATGATTGGTATTCTGTCTATCTCTGAAGGCACACGCCCTGATCAGACAGGTGTTACTTGAAAAACCCACGTGGTTAAAGATATAAAATGTTTATGTTTCTCACAGGTTTGTCTCTGTACTAAACGCCTGCAAAGTTTGGGTTACCCCAGTATTCACTGAATAAAGAAAAAACACATATGAAATATTTTACATATTATGTACTCAATATGACTTACATTTTGAACTGCAAGCGTAGAGCTTGACTTGACGTTTAAACTTTCCCGTGAAATAAGTTATATATAAAAATCAATCATCATGAATTAGGAATACATATGTATTCCGTCAACACTCATGAGGCATCTAGCATTTATAAGTTAGTTTAGAAAAATTATTCTCGTCTGATTATTTAGCAGTTAAATTAAATTCATTATAGCTACATGATTTTAAGCTAGAAATTATAATTTATTCTGTTTTCCACTGTAACTCATCAGCTAGAGAATATAACAGACTTATAAATTAATCACTCTACACAAAAGAAACTAGTAGGATAAAATAGGCGATTTAACACTTAATCACTCACAAATTATTAGATACTTAATGTAATATTTACCTCAACACAGAACTACGGTATCACAACGAAACTAAGAGATTTCACTTATAAGTTTAAGTATCTAAAACGAAGTGACCACGTCTACTGCAAATGGAGAATGAGTGAAATCAAGTTTCAAACTCTGGTTAATATCTTAAACCAGACAAAGGCTCCTACTATTTCCGAAAACCCGATCTCTCCTCTCTCCTAACACCTACGTTAGCTTAGACGCATGCCGTAACTGCCCCCAGTGCGTCTTCACACCTCCGTCTAACTATCTGACCGTGAGCGCGCGTGTCAGAGGCGAAATGCCAGACACCTTCTAAACCAGGGTTTTCAACCGGTCGGTCCCAGTTGATGTTTTGGTAGATCCTTAGGCAAGTGCGGGTTGAAGAGAAAGATTTTTTAAACTAGGAAAGGGAGCCGTGCTGGTGTAATGGTTACCGCATTGCGCTGGCGATCAGGTGTTCAAGGTTCAAGCCCGGGCGTGGGCATTTTAAAGAGTGTCATCGACTGGAATTTTGACTGAATGACCTGAACTGCTACTGAGATAAATCCTCTGTGGATGGGAAGGAGCGAAGCTCCTGGCCGGGTTGGAAGGAAAGTCCACAAGCTCCCCAGCCGTGCAATGATATGTCATTGGGCCGAAGGGCTAAAAGCCCAAGTACCGCTGGTTTAAAAAAATTAAAAAATTAAACAAACTTGGAAAATTTCGGACTCGACCTCTCCCGCCGGCATTTAAAGTCGCGGCGTCCCGGGATCAAAGGTACATTTTTCGCCTTCCGCTGAAAGCTCTCGAGCTACTAAAATATATTCATCAACAGCTTGAGATAGAAACGCGATATTTTCTTGGTAAGTTCATCATCTCCCCTTCCCTCGCGCTTAAAATTACTCACACACACTTAGACACACACACACACACACACTATATATATATATATATATATATATATATATATATATATATATATATATATATATATATATCTTCTTCTTCGATCCTTAACCACCGACCGTCAAAGCAGTCAGTGGCCATCACGCCTAGTGGCGTCTTGTAAGGCAACAACAAATTGATTCCACTTTGCACGGTCGGTGGCCATCCTTCGTACAGTGCCCCAACTCTGGTTCATTCTTTGCATCTCAGCCTCCACAGTCCTCCGCCAAGTTGTTTTTGGTCGGCCTCTCTTTCGCTTTCCTTCAGGGGTCCAAAGCATAGCTGTTCTTGTGATGGCATCGGGGTCTCTTCTGAGGACATGACCAACCCAGCTCCAGCGTCTGCCAGCTATGATGGTATGCATGTCCTCTTGCTTGCTACGAGTAAGCAGATCTTGGTTGGTGATGGTATTCGGCCAAAAGATTCGGTGAATTTTTCTTAGGCATGTTGTGTGTGAAAAGAGGACAATTTTGACATTTCCTTCTCTGTGACTCTCCAGCATTCCGCACCATAGAGAAGCACAGAAAGCACGCAACTCTGGTATAATCTTAATTTTGTGCTTGTGCTGTATTGGGAGGACTTCCAGATGTTATTTAGGCTAAAGAAGGCTGTTCTTGCCTTATTCATTCTGATGTTGATGTCTTTGCCTGCCCCACCGTCTGGTGTTACTATGCTTCCTAGGTATGTGAAGGTATCTGTCTGTACCAGTTGCTGATTCCTTACTGATATGGGCTCAGGGTTGCTCACATTGAGCGTCATGACCTCAGACTTCTTTAAATTGATGTTCAAGCCCACCTGCTGGCTAAATTTATTAAGTCTATCCGTTTTTTCCTGGATGTGTTGATGTGAATGTGCCAGCAGTGCAATGTCATCTGCATATTCCAGATCTTCCAATGTTGAAAATGTAGTCCATCTTATTCCTCTTGGACTGCCCTCTGTTGTCTGGCGCATCACCCAGTCTATGACTGTTAAAAATAGAGTGGTTGATAAGGGGCATCCCTGTCGTACTCCTGTCTTCACCTCGAAGGTTAGGTTGCTTTGCCCAACACTACACGTAACGTTGGCATAGAGGCTTTTTATGATTGACACTATGCAGCTTGGAATTCCATAAGCCCTCAGTATTTTCCATAAACTGTCCCTATGTATGCTGTCAAAAGCCTTTTCAAAATCAACAAAATTTATGTAAAGCTGTCTTTGCCATTCTGAGCACTGCTCTATAATG
The DNA here is from genome assembly GCA_024509875.1 of Oreohelix idahoensis. NCBI lineage: Eukaryota > Metazoa > Mollusca > Gastropoda > Stylommatophora > Oreohelicidae > Oreohelix > Oreohelix idahoensis. The sequence goes on from JAMPIV010014913.1 coordinate 29,203, forward strand.
TTCCTGAGAGTGAATATATGGTCTACACATCTTCTGTTCTTTCTAAATCCTGCTTGTTCTTTCCTCAGTTTGTAGTCTACTGCCTTTGAAATTCTCTGTATAATTATCCTGCCTAGTATTTTGCTGGGAACTGAGAGAAGAGTGATTCCTCTCCAATTACACTAGTCAACAACCAAAATGTACCAGAAATGAAAATAGCTGATCTTAACTAATTTTGGTGTGCTGAAAACGAAAATGACATTAAAAAATGTTGATTGGCTCTAGTTTTCAAGATATATGCTACTAGTTTATTTAATTACGGTAAATTTATATATATATGACGCAACTGTTGTGGGCGATTGCATAATTTTTTCTAATGACCAATAAAAATGTTACTAGAAGTTGATGATGCAATCCTACCTATGATTACATCACCTTTGTGTATAAATACCTTATCTCTGATAAAATTTTGCCATTAGTTAATGCATTTGTCCTTATCAAAAGTATCGTAGTTAGAAATGCCAGAAGGCGTACAGTTTGTATTTTGGCTGCAGAATAGGAGATCAAGATAAGAGCTGGGTGCCACACATATGCTGCAATACATGTGCAGCACATCTTAAACTGTGGTTGACTGGCAATAGGCAAGCTATGCCTTTTGCAGTCCCAATGATTTGGAGAGAGCCCACTGATCATCTCAACAACTGTTACTTTTGCATGGTCCCTCCAATTGGGAAAGGCATATCAAAGAAGAAAAAAATGGACTCTGGAATATCCAAACATCCCCTCTGCAATACTTCCGGTACCACATGGCGATGACCTACCAGTTCCCAAAGTGCCAGAATCCTTTTCAGCTGCTTCCACTGATGAAGAGGACATTGGTGGTCCTGAACCATCAACCTCAAGTGACACAGATTTTGAACAAACTACATCCACTAACCCAAGGTGAACTGAATGATCTTGTAAGAGATCTGAATTTACCGAAGAACAAGGCGGAGCTTTTGGGTTCCAGATTGCAACAGTGGAATCTCCTGGCAGAAGATGTTACAATTTCTGTGTATAGGAACCGCCAGAAGCCGCTTATTACATTCTTTTTCAAAGAGGGTGACCTTTCTGCGTGCCACAAACATTTAAAGCTGTTTTGTGAATTAATGGTCAATTCCAGTTGGTCACGCAGTTCATATGAAAGAAACTTATGAAAACTTTCTCTGTGAGTGGGATAGCCGTGCACGAAGTGACCATTACATCAGAAGACATTGGCCAATCAGGCAGTCATTGCAGCCTGCAGTAAGAACGTTGAGAACCCAGCAGTTGTCGACACCAGCAAGATTTTGTTGCCACCCTTGCACATTAAGCTGGGTCTCATGAAAAACTTTGTCAAGGCAATGGAGAAAACAGATGAGGCTTTCAAATACCTCATCAGAAAATTTCCAAGACTGAGTGAAGCTAAAATAAGAGAGGGAGTATTTGTTGGTCCGCAAATTCGAAAACTTCTTCATGATGACGAGTTTCTTTGCGTGTTGCATGGCAAGGAAAAAGCAGCATGGCTAGCATTTAAGTCAGTGGTGGACAATTTTCTTGGAAACCACAGATCTGATAATTACAATGAAATTGTAGAAAATCTCCTTCAGAAGTATAAGAGTCTTGGCTGCAACATGTCTTTGAAAATTCATTTTCTGGATTCTCATCTGGATTTCTTTACGTCAAACTGTGGAGCGGTCAGTGATGAGCATGGTGAACGATTTCACCAGGACATTGCTGCTATGGAGACAAGGTATCAAGGCAATTGGAGCCCCTCAATGCTTGTTGATTACTGTTGGACTGTGACAAGAGACACCTCATCGATTGACTACAAGAAGCAAGCAAAGAGAGCTCGAACAGCGACTGAATAATGACGGAATGGGTTCAAATGTGCCTTTTTAAAGCATGATATGTGAACTTTAAATAATGTTTTTTATTTTTTCTATCATTTTATGTTAAAATATCAATTAATTGAGTATGTAACCACAATTTTTATAATGCTAAAGTAGAAAGACTAGCTGTTTAGCCCAGAGAAGTAAACAAGCATACATTATTTGTATTACTGTAATGTAAATTCATCATTTAAAAAAAAACCAGAGCCAATTGGTGAATTTCATTATGATATTTGAAATCAGCATGTCAAAATCAATAAGAAATGGTACATTTAATTTCTGGTACAAAAAAACTTTTGAAAATTTGTTGACTAGTGTTATTGCAGTCTGAAAGATCTCCCTTCTTGGGCAATTTGACAATTATTCCTTTGTTCCACTCTGATGGTGTTGTCCCCGTTTTCCCCACTTGTGCAAATAGTGGTTCTAATAGTTCTGCTGCTAGCTCTGGGTTTGTCTTAAATAGCTCTGCATTTAAGTTATTATGGCCCGGAGCTTTACCGTTCTTTAACCCTTTGATTGCTGTGATGATTTCTTCTTTTCGTGGAATGTCTGTATTTACATCTAGATCGTTTTCAGCCTCAGGAACATTCAATTGTGTCTCTGGTATTTCCTTGTTCAGAGTTTCTCTGATGTGCTCTGCCCATCTTGTTTCCTGTCCCTCTGCTGTCTTGATGAGATTTCCTTGCTTATCTCTTACTAATGTAATATTGTTTGCACCTTGTTTTCCGCTGATGAATTTAGTTATTTTGTATACTGTGCTTTGTTCATTTCTCAGTGCTGCCTCTTCTGCCTGTTTTGCAAGATCGTCTAGGAAATTCCTTTTGTTGGCTCGGGTTTGGCGTTTAACTTCCCTGTCCAGTTGACTGTACTGTTCGCTATATAGTTGCTTTAACCTGGGGGACTTCGCTTCTGTTTTCTTTCTTTTCATTTCCTTTCTCATCTTTATGGTGTTTAGTGTTTCTGGTGTTATCCAGTCTTGCTTCTTCCTTTCCTGGAATCCTAAGCATGATTTGCTACTTTCCTTATATATTGTTGAAATGGTGTTACAATTCTGGTCTATATCATCAGTCAATGTCTTTTCCTGGCTTTTGGCAAATTGATATCGTTTCTTAATGTCGGCCGCAAACGCTTTTCTGGTAAGGGGGTCCTTCAATTTGCTGATGTCAAACCTTTTCTGTGTAGTTACAGTTGGTCCAGCCCTTCTTAGTTTCACTTTCAGTTTTGCTACTACTAAATGGTGATCGCTTCCCACATCTGCACCTCTTCTTACCTTCACATCTTGTAATGCATGTCTCCATCTACCGTTAACCATGATGTGGTCTATCTGGTTTCTGTCCCGACCATTTGGTGATTCCCATGTTAACTTGTGAATTTCCTTATGTGGGAAAAGTGTTCCTCCAATGACCAGGGTTGTTAATGCTACAGAAACTTATTAGCTTATCCCCATTTTCGTTTGCTATTCCGCTGCCGCATTTCCCCATTGTTCTTTCATTGTATGTATTGTGTGTACCAACTTTCGCATTGAGGTCTCCCATTACTATAACAAGATCATATCTAGGTGTGTCCTCCATTTCTTTCTGCAGTTGTTGATAGAATTCATCCTTGACCTCCTCATCGCTATCATTCGTTGGTGCGTAGCATTGTATTATTGTAGTGTTGGTGAATCTCCCTCTCAATCTCAATCGTATCAGTCTGTTGTTGATGGGTTTCCATTCCAGTAATGTCCTGTCTATCCCTTTCTGTAGAATAATGGCTACGCCTTCACTGTGCTGTCCATCCTCTCTTCCAGAGTAAAGTACTGTTTCTCCTGTTGCTGTTTTAAGTTTTCCTGCCCCTGTCCATCTGCTCTCGCTTATCCCCAGGATGTGTAACCTATAGTTTCTCATTTCTGCCGTGACCTGTCTTAGTTTACCTGTCTCGTACATTGTCCTGACATTCCAAAATCCTATTCTTGTATCCTGTTTTGCGGTCAGGACATCCGTTTTCATGTCAGTGGCTTACTTTCGGCTTTCACCACTGACAGTCATACGAGCCACAGACTCCGAATGTCCATCCCGCAGCAAAGTTTGTTCATTTGATGTTGTTTCCGTAACTTCATTATTTTTTTTTACATAGACAGGGGTGTCAGCCCTATGCTAAAACCCCAACCTGGAGGACCAGGGTACCAGCTTTTGTCTGACCCCTACCCACACAGACCAGTCCAGCTTGGTTGAACCTACCAGGAGTAAAACTCCCACTGGCATAGCTCTGGGGATTGTCAGGGTACGCAAGCTGCCATACCGCTATTCCAGTCGATGACACTCTTTAAAATGCCCACGCCCGGGCTTGAACCTTGAACACCTGATCGCCAGCGCAATGCGGTAACCATTACACCAGCACGGCTCCCTTTCCTAGTTTAAAAAATCTTTCTCTTCAACCCGCACTCGCCTAAGGATCTACCAAAACATCCACTGGGACCGACCGGTTAAGACCCCTGGTTTAGGAGGTTGAAAGAAATTTGGGGGAGTGGGGGGAGGCATATGTTCCATTTCGCCCAAATAATTCTTGATACTTCGGCCGATTTAGCTGCGACAGCCGATACGTCCTTAAATAATGATTTGGAGTCATTAAAAGATGTATTTGGAGTGTTGTTGTCCTTGTGTGTGTGTAATTTTATTTATTTATTTAGACCGCAAGGTCTTTTATGTTTGGACATGCACCGCAATATAACCGACGGACTCTTGTGTCTAGGTTAAACGCAGATCACCTTGCCAAAACGAGGCAATTTAAAATAAAAAAATATTTATTGCTTAGGTTGTCCACAAAAGACTATTAAGATCAAATGAAAATGAAATACAATGGGACGGAATGAAATAACTACGGAAGAAAGAGTTGGCAGTTATCATCACATGCAGCATCAAGAGCACAACATCCTTATTTCTCCCCGTCATTCTTTTGTCAATTACTTGCTGGCATATTCATAACAACCACATCGTCTGCTCTTTTATTGATATTTTCCGCGCAATTCCTTGAGCGTCCCACGGTCCAGACATCTGATGATACAGGCAGACTTAGATAAATCATTTTCACAACGGGAGGATGAGAGTTAAAGATTCACAGAGAGAGACCAAGCAAAACAAACATTCATCATTATTTCCATTTTCGCTCCTTTGTGACGATACGGTTGTGCGATCTCACGTCCACTACGGCAGTATCATTTTTTTCCTTCAATTTTCTCTTCCCCTCACTCATCGCTCATATTTGGCAATCTGTATGGCCTTTTATTCATTATTTTACTCTCTATGCGGAATCTAGTAGGGGAAAGTCTCTAACACTCCACTCCCCTACGGAAGTATTTGCTAAGGGACGGTCTTAATCTTGTGTACCATTCCTCAGGCTTATTTACGTTCCGCCAGGTGAACTGGGGTATTGTCGTAACAATACCCAGTCATTATCACCGGTCAGCGAGCGAGATTCTTATCATGAAAAGACGGTCTCGCCCGATCAACATCTAAAGAAGTCAATATTGTCTGTCTGAGATAGCCGTCTGAGGTGGGCAGATAACACAGGGAGTAGATACGTTTATCGTTTCACGGGACTATCTCTGTGTGGGATTATCACGAAAATCTGTCTTGAGACAATATTGGCGATAGGCAGCATCTGGACATCAAATGAGTTCACAGATGGTGTTTATGAGTTGTGCACAGGATGCCAGCGGAAGTCTGACGCAACGATATGACATAACTGTAAGAGGTCACGCGTGGATATTAAATTTAATATTTTGAAACACGTGAGAGTATTTTTCGAATTTAAAAAACGCCCTACCCACGTAGTGCTGAATGAGATTCGATTGGATTGGTTCATTTTGAGGAGTTGAAATATACAATATATTTTGTTGACACACCAGTCGGAAGTGCAATCTGTGATTTGCACTAAGAACTGAGAATATAGTGTGATGAAAACACAGACACAGATCACACAGACAGACTGCAGCGCACAAGTCATATCAGCGACTCCTAAAAGCCAGAAAAAAAGGAGACATTGGATTTAGAACTTTGTCGCAGAGAGATTTATGATTAATAAATTTCTATATCTTTTCTTTATTTAAATGCCTATACTGGGCCTTTGAGCAAGATTATATTTCTTCACAAACTCTCTTGTACATGCAGCCCTGTGGCGAGAAAAATTACAAATCATTAACATTCCGACATTTTGACTAATTGTGGTGTGACCAAATTAAATTTCTATACTGAGAGAAGGCACCGACCTGACATTCCTAGGTACTGGAAAATCTAAGCTATTGACACTGTGCTCGCTGATAACTTTCGTGCCTGGACAATTTTAATGTGACATAAACAGATATCCTAAATAATAATAACCAAGGAAACGTTCCCTGAAGTAGTGAATTCAACCTGTCTTTGCGGAGCTGGGGGTTCCCTTGGCCAAGAATAACACTGGAGATTCTGTATGTGTATGTCCTAAAAATTGTTTTTTCAGAAGTTGCTACCAAAGCTGTAAGTACGAATGCAAGCGCGTGGCCTGCTGAAAGAACAGAGTGAAAGCAGACTGAGTGATTCTTTTATAATATGATTTGTGCACCCACATTTTTTTTGTAATTTCATTTATGCAAATTGTTGCTAAATGCGGGTTTTCCTCTCTTAGGATAGATTAGGGTATACATTCTGTTTCTCAACTTTAGAGGGAAATCTGAGACTATAGTGTATATATCCGTGACTTTTTGGGGCTATCACTTTTCTTCTAACAGGATCGTGGGCTAAACATCAAGGGAAAAGATTACACCTATGGGTCTAGTACACTTGTAGTAATTCATTACCTTATATGCATTTTCTATGCTTGATATTAACATTTATGCGTTGTGGTAAATTTTCCTTATGTTAATAAATTTACATAAACTTTATTCAAGCGTGTCGGTCAGCTCGTTCCAAAATATCTATATTCCATTGTTATAGTTTTTCCACGTCTGTGCGTCTAACTGTCGTCACTTATGTGTGTGTGTGTATGTGATTGGATATATATATATATATATATATATATATATATATATATATATATATATATATATATATATATATATATATATATATATTATAATAGACTGTCTGACTCCTCTAGATCTGTTGTAGAAGATAGGCTGAAAGAGAGAAGATTCTCGATTTCAGGGACAGACTCTAATAATTTCTCCATCTCACTCGTGGAAATCTATTTCTACTATTATCTCTCACTGTTGCTATCGCTTATTCTAATCTATTCAGAAGGGACCAACCCAAGTCTTAATTCCCCTATCAAAAATCTACGACAAACTTCAACATCTATAAGTAACAGATCGAGTATTGGGCAACTTTGGAATTCACAAGTAAATCCTCATTTTTAATACAAGACTGGAAACTTAAAGGTGCCAGGACTTTAATTAACAAGATTCGAATCCTAGGAATTTGATCACAAGTCATAGAGGAATTTAACAAAAGTTTTCCCAAGCCCAGGTGATTTCACAGAACATCCGCCGTGAGAGGAGTTAACTCTAATTTCCAGACCAAAGTGATTTCGAAGCATCTAATACAGAGCTATGTCCAGTCTAAATCTGTGCAAGGAGATTGTGTATTCCCAAAATTTTGGGGTAAGTGTAAACAATTTATTTACTAATGTAAATTCTACAGGTTTCTTGCTAAGTGGTTATATACAAGGCTGGCAACCTCATCATATGAAAATAGTATATGCATGAACCACTACTGCAAGAGCTGGTGATGGTTTCTGACTATCGTGCGGGAAACCCGACAGCAGGGCGACCCCAGACTCCGTCGGGAGTAGTGATGAGTAATGCGTGATTATTACATCACATGTGCCTAAGGTGTAACATATTATCTTGTGAGATTTATGTTCCCTTTTTAATTGTAATTCAGCCAAATCATTATTCATGCACTCCAGACGCAATTTCCTAGTTAACATCCAGAAGGATATTGGTGAATTTTCATCATATTCCTTGAGTTACACTGTGTGCTCGGGGATTTAATTCTTCTGAGAGGTTAACATTGGTAGGTGGAGCGCATGACAATGGACCCGTTAGTTTGCGGCGAACCAATGTACTTAGCAGGCATTTGTTTCTTTCTGTTTGTCTAAAGTTTGTGGTTACAAGCCATCAGACGATTTGTAGTATTCACGCCGCTATTGTGAGGGAAAAGCATCCACCTTAACGGCCTACAGTGGAAGAGAGTGTGGAGAATGCTTCCGTCATCACAGACTTGATGAACCACAGCTGCAGGACTCATCTGGAGTTAATTTTTTTGGGTCAACAGGCAACAGCAAAACACGGACATTGATAGCGCCCCGATCCAAAGTCTGTGAGGAAAAATTTAATTTACCTTTCACCCCCATTTAATCCTTATTTTAACTTGTTGAACTAATTGACTATTAAATTTGTTGTATGTTATTTTAAACTAAACAAATAATTATTCATTCAGTCATTAGAAGTATGAAAGCAAACGTGTGAGCAAGACTATTTAATAATTACATATATATAGACAGCCATTACGTATAAGAATTCATTCGTTGGATTACACCAACTGGGGGCTTGAAGGGGCTAAACTATTGCTTAAATCCTTCACAAAAGGCGACGGACCAGATATAATGCGTTAACAATTGTTCAGCCCAATGCATCATTGTTCCTGACTTTTGGAAATATCTTGTGAACTTTCCCTTAAGGTAGAAGTGTCATTAATCTTCTATCTACATCTCTGCCAAGAGTAATCTAGCTCGCAGGTAGATACATTGGAAGCCAATATTAGATACTCTTGAGTTTTGGTCATTGTTGGACCACTACTGCAAAGCAGGGGAAGCATTCCGTGACATCCTTATGGAGCACGGAGCCACCGCTGCAACTGGATCCCTTTTCAGGAAGGCTGTTTCAAAGTATTCATGTGTTTTTGCAGTGAGGGCTTCTGTAGCATATTATTTTGCACTAGTGTAAAAGCCCGTCATAAGACGGGAATTAAATTCACAAGCACCAATACCAAACGGTAATTTTACTTATTCAAAAGTATTTTTTTTAAACCACCGTGCATCACCACAGTACACGAACTACGTAGCAGCAGCGAGGATCCCAATGTGTGAATACGGGATCACACATTCTATAAATATTTTTGTGCACACCGTCATTTGCGCATTCTTCTTTGATAAATGTTACTATTTTTGGGCGAGTACCTAAATAAGGGAAACAATACAATTAATGTCTAATTTTCATCCACAGTTGCATCCCTTAGCATTAGTGCCAGAAAAAGCTGGGATTTTACATATATCGATGATGAGGTTGCGGGTCCTATGCACACCTTTACATTAGTCGGTGTGCTTGGGAGAGCAGTAATCATGTTCTTCCTTTATTTCTTTAGAGCAGTGGTTGCCAAACGGTGCGCGCCATTCTGGTGCGGCTCTATTCTGGTGCAGCTCTAGAGGATAGCATGTGTGGCGGGAAGATTCAAAGACAACCAAGAATTTTCAAAAAATTCATATGCCAAAATTAAATATGAAGTACATTTTCTTATTTATTTTGTTACGTGTGATATAATAGTGGAAATATATGTATAGAAACCCATAGAATTGTCCAGAAGTTTCCATAATTTATTCAGTAATATAATTTATTTTATGTCAAATAGATGTTAATAGTAATAAAGTATATTTTAAAATAATGAAATTTATTCAATAAAGCACTGCTAGGAGTTTGTTTGCGTGTTTTTTTTTTTGTTTTTTTTTAGAGAAATTTCTTATCAATGCAAAATTCTGTGTGGCGCGAGAAAATTTTCATTCTGAAAGTGCAGCCCAGAGACAAAAGTTCGGGAACCCCTGCCTTAGAGATCAGCATGAACTACGTGGAACGAGCAAAACATGATTGGGCAAAAATCCGAGAATAAATTTGACTAAACTGTAAAGGGTGATCAAGAACGGGATTTATGAAAATGTGTGCGATGTTTCAGAAAAAGTTAACGATAAAGGCAGCCCCATAGCAGATACTGCCGTGGGGTAGTGAAGTGGTAGAGCATATTATTTTCTTGGCCATGTATGCTGCCTCTACGGTTTCATAAAGTGTTATTAGTCAGTTGTTCCATTTCAGTTTTTAATTTCATCGTTGGATTTTTCAACGGCCTAGTTCCAAGTATATTTGTCCCATAGGGTCACGCCAAGAGCCTCTTTTTCGAGAACTCTTCAGGAGTCGGGCTGGTAGTTATACTGTGATTGCAGTTTGGGTAATAACTTTTTTTGTGTGTGCTTGTCATAAGAGGTTTTGATGTTACTAAAGTATAGGCTATCCAGGACAAATAGGTGTATCAGAGGATACCAGGATAGTGCCAGATAAGAGACTGGTCTTATAAGCAATACCCCCTTCTCTGAAAAAACAAGGATGTATAGACATCAAAGTGGGGTCAAGCTATGTAAGTTCCCAGAGAAGATGATGATGATGTATTCTGAGTCCCTAACTGCTACCTCTTAAGATCCAACTAAGCTTAATAATTAACTGTTGAGTTATATTTAGCTACTTGTCTAGGGTAATTTGTTTATTTTAATAATTAATAATTCCAAACAGAACTTAACTTTAATAAAATTATTAAACAAGACTGTAGGAAATTTCTATACAATTTAATTGTCCTGAACCTCAATCTTTTCAGGTCAGGAATACTCAAAATAAATGAAATGATATTTACAGTTTAAAATAAATAAACTGGAAAATTACTTCCATTATGAATATTGTTCACAGGGGCTACTATTCACACTTTCTGTTCTTCTAGATGTTAATTTTCACTGTCACAATACTGTAGATATTATCTAGATATGTTCTATGTCCTTTTGGTCTCTACATAGAAGGTTTTTCTATTTTAATGGATAGTTTCAACTGTGGTGATTCTTTTGGATGTGCTTTCAAAGGTCTCTATCTGAGACTTATCTTGTTCGGTTGCTGAACTTCATTCGACAAGTCAGAACCACACGACTTGCAGTTTCGTGATGAGAAAAGTTGGGTCTAGCTCCTAATATATGCGGAGCTCTTGTCACACACAATCTTCCTCACGAGTGAATGCAGCTAAGTGGTAATGGTGAGACAGAACCTGGAAGAAATGATAACCACATTCCCTGTAGGTATCTACTTCAATCCACACACACATATATAACACCACATCTTACCCTTCTCAGTTTCTGTGCTAACAATTTGCACAGGACAAATAATTTCTTTTCCTACAGCCAGTTCCATGTAATTATTCTTTTTCGGTACTATTCCAATGATAGTGTCCTTCTCCCATGATTGTCTTCAGTACGATAATCAGGTTAAGTACCATATAGCATGTAACATCTTGATTACTTCATACCAACAATTCCCGTACATCTATTTCATAATCTTGGAACAGTGTACCACTCCAGAAGAAATTACTTATTTAAATCCCTACTAAAACTTATTGTCGTAATTGTGTCATATTTGCAAACATTTATACACATTTTTTTCATTTCGAGCCTGTCTGTAAAACTACATACGTTCACAATTTAGGTCAGTTTGACCGCAACACATCTGTCCTGTAGTTTCACTTTCTACTTAGCATCGAACAAACAGGCTGGTTGTACACACTAATTACACTGACTAACAAAAAAAAAAAATTTTTTTCTTTCTCTAACATTTCTATGTTTTTCTGGTCAATTTTAATGCGCTGTTTTTAAATCTGCAAACCGTTTTTCTCTATCAGGTCGGGATCTCTAGAAATACGCAATTGAAGTTTTTTTAACAACGCATACAGTATTACAACATCATTTGTACAAGAAGTATAACAGTTATGTAGGCTTGAATTTCTTTGCAGTCGACTTTCGTCGGTGAATGGCATGTGGTACATCGCGATGAAGCATCCAACAATAATCAGCAAGCATGGTCACACTCCACCGTCCTTGATAACGTGACTCCATTACGGCGATATCTTGATGGAATCATTCTCCATGTTCATCGCTGACTTCGCCAAGGTTGTCAGGGAAAAAGTCAAGATGCGAATCGAGCAAATGGATTTTGAGGGACATGTTACAGCCCATAATTCTGTATGCATCTATGCACTGCTTAAATGGGAGCCGCGCTGGTGTAATGGCTTCGGCGTTGTACTGGCGACCAGGTGTTCATGGTTCAAACCCGGGTGTCAGCGTTTGAAGAAATGTTTACGGCCGGAAATTTGACTGAATAGCCTGAACGGCTCCTGTGATAAACCCTCTGTGGATGGGAAGGAGCGAAGCTCCTGACCGGGTTGGAAGGAAAGTCCTCAGGTTCCCCAGCCTCGCAATGACATGTCATTGGGCCGAAGGGCTGAAAGCCCAAGTGCCGCTGGTTAAGGAAAAAAAAAAAAATGCACTGCTTAACAATATGCACATAGTCGACAGATTTGTGATTTCCCAGAAAGTTATCGACGATCGATTTGAATGCCATCCATGCGCGAAGTTCACTACCATGTAACAAGTTCTCGAATTGTTTGTCTGCAATAACTTTCCTAATCTGAGGTCCTACAAAGATACCTTCCTTTATCTTTGCATCGCTAATCTTTGCATCGCTAATTTGCGGAAACTTTTCTCGAAGATAAGTGAAAGCTTTGCTCGTTTTATCTAACGCTTTTACGAAATTCTTCATGAGCCCCAACTTTATATGTAACGGTGGTAAAATGATGCTGTCTTTGTTAACTAATGGCTCGTGTATTACATTTTTATGCCCGAGCTGCATACGATCCCTGATAGGCCACACCTTTCTTGCATAATGTTCCTGTCTGTTGCGGCTGTCCTATTCACATAGGAAGCAACAAAATTTAGTATACCCAGTCTGCATGCCCGTGAGAATTGCAATGACCTTTAGGTCTCCACAAATCCGCCATTGGTAGTCATTGTACTTTATTTTTGCCAAAAGTATAGCCATATTGTCATAAGTTTCTTTCATATGAACAGAGTAGGTGACTGGAATTGATGAAAATAAATTTCCATTATGCAATAACACGGCTTTTAGACTAGTCTTGGAAGAGTCGATGAAAAGTCGCCATTCGTTGACTATGTGCTCATGACCGAGGTGCACCATTAGACCTTTTACATCTTTGCAATAGCAAATGTCATCATCCATCTCAAAGTATTGAACAAGTTCTCTGTATCTATGACGAAATTTAGATACCGGAGTATTGGGCGCTAAAAGATTCCATTCTTTGAGTCGCGAACCGAGTAATTCCGCTTGTCCTTTGGTGAGAGCGAGATCACGTATTAGATCTGAAAGTTCTGAATGGTTAATTAAGTGAACACCATCATTCACCGGTACATAATCCGAGTCAGAATTAGTTTCTAAAGCAGGTAAACTATCACTTTCTGATATTTCATTCACGTCCAACGGATATTGTTCTGGTGGAACTGGGATTGGACACGTGATTGGATCATGAGGCACTGGTTTCGAAACCGATTCAATATTTGGATAAACCACAGGCTTTCTAGTTTTAAAAGTGAAACCATAGATATTTGTCAAGCAGAAGTAACAATCAGTAGCGTGATTTGTCAGTTCACGCCATATTACTGGCACTCCAAAAGGCATCGACTTATGCTTCGGCGATTTTCGTAACCAACCTGCCAATGTATTTGCACAAGTCGAACAAACTGCATTTGGCTTCCAAGATTTATTTGCATCATCAACTTTCGAATCGAAATAAAGTTCATATGCTTTCTTTAGCAATGGTGAAAATTTTTTCTGGTGAACACGATCGGTAAAATATCTGCACACGTAACAGCCGAATTTCTACAACTTCTAGAAGCCATATTTCACTCAGAATTATTTCAAAATACAGTAACTATTTGAAATATAACGTAACATATGTCATGCATCTTTTAGCAGTATAAAAAGTAGAATTATTTTGCATTTTATTAATTTTTAAAAAGTTATATAGTAAAAATGAAACGGAGCAAATAACGGTTTCCCAAAAAATATATTTATTCACAAATATCTTAAGAACCCGACGTGATAGAGATAAACGGATTTCAAATGTGAAATCAGCGCAAGAAACTGACCTAAGAACACTTATTCTTATATAAGAAAGAAAAATGTTGTTTGTCAGTGTTATCAATACTATAAACAAATATATATATAAATATATAGATATCTCTCTTACCCTCAGGCAAGGTACACACAAACTGACCAGGCCCTCAAAGGAACTTTAGATCTGCTCTCAGGTCAGACTGGCAAAGGCCTGGCATTTACCGTGTGCCAGATTCATGCGCTTGGTGTAAAATTTCAAATCGAGTGGCCCAGTCTGTAAGACCTCGTTTCTATTTATAGAACTACACCCGCCCAATCGGAAGTACAGTCAAAAAAGTCTTCTAAAGAATTATGACTTAGGCGTTCCTCAGCTTGCTTGTACAATCTGACTAATTTTAAATATTTTATAGTACAGTTATTATTGGACCGATTTAATTTATTAAAAGTGATAATTAAACGGCCAATTGCTCTCTATCATTCTATATGGATAGTCATTAGTTATTTCTTTGCATTTTAATCTGGGTAATTTTTAAGTAATTAATTCGGGTAATACCCTGATATGAAAATATCACAAAAATCGATTTTTCTACTGCAATAAAATATTTTTATGAGGGAATCTTCCTGCTTATCTCTTAAGTAATATCAGCGCTAAAATTTGAGATATTTCCTTCTGGTTAACTATCTTTAGTTGTTTAGAAATAAAATATCATAGTTCGGTCAAAAACACAAAATAGGTACTGTTATCGAGTCTAAAAGGTTTCTTTATCACTACTAGAACCAAGAAACAATATGATTGGTTGTTAAAATTGTACCTTACGCTTAGATATTATTGGGCGGTAAATTTAACTGGGTTCTAAGACTGATTCAAATACTATAGTTAATTTTAGATTCTAATATTATAATTAGTTTTGAGCGGGGAATTTGAGCGTGGGGTCATACAGATACAAAATTTTTACGACATTGTTTGTGCTGGCTGTAGCATCGCCCCATCTCCTGGTGGCCGTCTCCAGTGGCCTGTCTATCTTGGTTGAACCTACCAGTCGCATTAAGGCGGGGTTTCTTAACCTGTTGTCCACGGACTCCTTTCGAGTCCATGAATGGATTCTTGGGAGTCCGTGTACATAATCTAAAATGTAAAATTTTTAATTATGCGTTTATGTGCATTTTTTCCAAGAAGGGGTCAAAAACATTCATTTGACAATCAAAAGGGATCCATGGCATAGAAAGGTTAAAAAACCCAGTCTTAGGGGATCCCTTGTAAAAAGTAGTCACTATCCAGATGAAGCATTATTTAAAGTGAATAGTCCCTTTGCTCACACTGAGACACCGAATGCGGATCTCTTGGAAGTGGCAAACCCCTCTGGGGCCGGCGGCTCCCATATTAGTGGTGGACCCCCTGGAAGTAATGACTCAGTGGAAGTGGTGTACTTGCTAGGGATGGCGGGCAACATGGAAGTTGTAGACTCCTTGGAAGTGAAGATCGCCGACTAAGAAACACTTATATGGAAAGAAAAATGTGGTATTTCTGCTTCTTCTTCGTTCACTCTCAGACGTCAACTTGAAAATGTTGAAAGAAAGCAGTGGTCAGCTTGAGCCTGTTGATATCTCCGTAGAGTTTTTTTGGGTTTTTTTTTTTTGGAGGAATGGTACTGCTGATGGCCATATGCGATTTCTCTGTTCCTAAATAGTGGAATTGAAATCTTTGGTAACAAAACTCCAAATTTGAGAAGACGTGAAGAAAATTATTGTGGGCAAATAAATTCGCATGTCTCAACGTTTGAATCGAGCAGGAGTTAGCAGAATTCTGTGGCGATCTGAACCCATGACTCGATTTCTCGTGTATAGCGTACGAAGATAGGCACCGATTCTTACATCCTTTTATTTCAAAAGTTACATAGAATATATATTTATTTTTTTTTACAATTTGATTTTCCGCTAAGATAAAATCCTAATGAATGAGAGCATCTTTGCTGTAATTGCGTTGCTTTACGAGACACATTTAAAGCATCGAGTGGGGGAAAAAACCCCAGCAAAACTCACCCACGATGACGCCCGTGGTTGTTATTTCGGGAAAAGTGAAGGCGAAAGTGATAGTGGTGACGATGGTGAAAGTGGTGGTTTAAAGATGAGTGTGAAGAACGTGGAGCTCTTGTAGAAAAATTACACACAAAACAATAACCTAAACTCTTGAGTTCAAGCAGTCTTTATGTGGGGGTCAAAGAACAAGGAAATGCTAAGTGATTTTTTTTTTTTTTTTTTGGTGGTGGGTGAAGGGGGAAAGCAAATAGGGCGGGTACGGAAAGCAAGATTTTAAGCTGATATTTCAAAAACAAAAGAGAAAGAAAGTGCGTTCCAGAGGGACTGGCGTGGAGACGTTACTGGAAATATGAGATCGATACCGGATCGCAAGATGATCACCGCGGAAGCATGTGCACTGAGGTTGTAATGCTCACGCTGAAGAGTGCTTGTTGATCTCACGGAGACAGGAATGTTGCTGTAATGGACCTCTTCAGGCCGTGACCTGGGGTCAACACGATGATTACGATATCAGCAAGATCTTCAGCTGTTACATTTGAAAAAAGATGAAGAGGCTGAGGGAAGTTGTTGGGGAGGGAACTGGGCGGGAAAAAATGGATTGGTCATATGAGGAGCGGGGCTGGTTGGTGCTGTTTTATAAAATAGGTTTTAAAAAAAAATTGGCATCCGCTCCTAATGAAAATATCATGCGAACGTGAATGTGTTGATTTGATTTTTCAATGTCACTGGGCTGTCAACAAAGTTGCTTACAAGTATGAGCTTCAGGAAGTATTAAAACAGCTTCGTGTACAAATCTTGTTATATGTAGTGTGCTTCTGTGTGCAACAACACTGATAACAAACAGTTAATGGTTAATTTAGGAAAAAAGTGCGGCTGTATTAGTTGCATATAGTCGTGTATGTATGTATGTGTGTGTGTGAATACTGTAATGTGTATGTGGTAAAGTGGGATGTTATAAATATTTATAGGGGACTTAGTGGACTGACTGAGATCAGCTGTGAAGGTATCTGTATCTAATAGGTGTAGTGTTTTGCAGATAACCTTACTTGCTACCACATTATACCTCAGTCAGAATTATTCTGGAATATTGTGATGACTACGTTAAATGTCTAGGGTATGTATATGATGAAGTGTAAGTCACAACAACAACAGACAGATAAACAATTTAATTTATTCCACCACACTTGACAACACTGTGACACTCACACACATTTAACACTCTATAAGACTATCTTAAATGAGGCACTGGTAAAGTTTCAAATATAAATATGTATTAATTACTGTCACTAATATATATGTCCTGATTCAACTACAAAGTGAACCAGGAATCACAATCAATTGTAATTACAATTTATATGTACAGAATTTATCAATATGAACCTTGTAGTGACATATTTTATTAATATTATCCTATGTGTGTCAGTTGTGTAGTAGTAATATGAGGTAATACTGGTTTTGTTTTTTCAAGCTATGTTGTTATTTGTCATCATGACTTCAAGTGTTTGTTTATCTTGGAAATAGTATGGGGAAAAGTTCACAGTTCCTATCAATTTAAACACTGTATTTTCCCTCTGTTTTATTATAAAGTCAGATTTGGGGGGGGGGGGGGCATAATGTTGAGCTCCTCTGGCCACAGACGCTTATCTTTCGTGATGGCGGCAGGAAAAGACTCCTCTGCTCGATAGCCTCCCTGTGTTCTGGAGACACCTCACTGGTCACTATCTGGACCCAGGAGTATGCTGTCAGCCTCTAGGTTCAGCAAAGCTCAGACCAGGTGCTGCTCAATAACTTTAGGACCACGGTCCCTGAAACAAGAAGGTTGTACCTCCTATTTCAGAACTAATTTATAATAAATTTCCAGACTGGACACAATACATAACAAACACTGAGTTCAGAGCGGTAGGCCCACTGCTATCTTCATCTGAAACAATTTTCACCAGTATACTCCTCCCTAATACCAACGGGCTGATCACTTGTTTGCCAGTCACTTCGATTACGGAAACAACAGCAAATTGATTGATTTGCCGTTGCCCTAAAGACGCCGATAGGCGTGATGGGAAACAATGGCAAAGAAAACCTATCTGCTGTTGCCCTAAGACGCCATTAGGCGTAATGGCCACTGACGGCTTTGACGGTCGGTGGCTAAGGACGGAAGAAGAAGAAGAAGACTCCTCCCTAATGGTTACTACGCCTCTGCAATTCCAGCATTATTTCTTTCTAGACAATAAGATAGGTGTCAGTGTACTGTTTGGCAATTCCATGTAGTTTTACTTTCCTCCGACACCTTCTGTTCAGGTTGGAGCACTATATAGGCTTTACCTCATGTTCGCTACTGAACCACACATATATACAGACATAAATTATCAATTTACATTCAATTTTCATTAAAAGATATCAAATATTTCAAGCTTACCACAATTCATGGAATAATACACAGTTACGTTGAATGGCAATGAATATAGCACAATTTCGATCTGCCGATGTCCCAGGCTTTTATTTAGAAAAATATGCACTGGCGCTCAACGCACTGGTTCTTTAGTAAGTTTATTTGAAAATGTGGTGCTGACCTGACGCCTCTGATTGACTATATTGGCGGGTCTAACCAATCGTGCCATGTTTACACAGCTTTTGAAAAAAAAAAGTACTCTTCCTTCCGTCTCCCCTAACAACAAAAGATAGTATTTATAGTCCGACTAATCGTGTTTAGTCTTACATTTACTTTCCGCCAATCAAATAGGAGGTAACATGGGGACCTATTTCCCGTACAATGGTGGTGTGAAAATCTGCCACTGAGCGATTCTGATTTTGGTGTTGTCTGACATCCCTCACTATTTCTTTTGGCTATAATTTGTTAATTCCTAGACTATTTGCGTAACGTTTAACATATTCTTTGTCAGCAAGTCCTAAGGAACCCAAATATATAAATTTAAAGGAGCTAAGTGGCTGCGTTCAAAATATGCATTTTCTTCTACCTCCTGTTCACTTCGAATACGATGTGGTGTCTGGGTACTGTAATGTTTTCAAACGTAAACCAGTATAATGTCATGTTTCCTAATAAGCGTTTTGTAAGTTTTTAAAACCTAACTCGTATGGGTAGTGTTTTTTATCACTATCGATTTGAAAAAAAGTTAGTGCTTGTGGCCTTACACGCGTGATGGTAGTAATTGTATAGCGAGACGCGTGTTTAGTGTTGCATGCGTCCCGGCTTTCAGCCCCTCCCTTTCTTTCTATCCTTAGTCCATCTGTCTTTCGTTTTTGGTAACGTAGTGTATAAAATGACATGAATGGAATTTTAAATCTAGGTCAGCTGCGTATCTCAAGGTTTTTCTTAGAAAGGCAGTACACGTTTTATCGTAGAAAGCGGGTATTGAAGCAGTAGGCTTTTACTATCAACGTGAAACGTTACAATTTGCAGACGAAGGAGAAAACAAGGGGGATTTCGAGTACAGTCATTGTGACAGCACTGTTCTTTACCATTCTTCTTTCCTTCTATTAAATTTATTTGTTAGGCTTTACATTTACGTTTTAATTTATATATGTGGATTAGAATTTCTCACGACAGTGTACGCGCGTGTGTGTGCATTTTTGGTATGTGTGTGCTGTCTCTAGGCATTTATGTGAGTTCTAGTGTAAAAGCCCGTCATAAGACGGGAATTAAATTCAAAAGCAGCAATACCTAACGGCAATTTTACTTATTCAAAAGTATTTTAAAAAACCAATGTGCATCACCACAGTACACGAACTACGTAGCAGCAGTGAGGATCCCAGTGTGTGTATACGAGATCGGACATTCTATAAATATTTGTGTGCACACTGTCATTTGCGCACTTTTCTTTGTCGAGTGTTACTATTTTCGGGAGAGTACATGTAAGGGAAACAGTACAATTAATGTCTAACTTTCAACCAAAGTTGCATCCCTTAGCATTAGTGGCAGAAAAAGCTGGGATTTTATATATTGATTGATGGTATTTTTTTTTTCAATATGCGTGAACTGTTGTCTCACTATATATATGTGGGCATATGTGTTGCCCAGCGACTTGTGTGCTATCTCGTGATCGGTGTGTGTATGACTGTGTACGCTGCCACTTCGATGTATGTGTATTGTTATCTCGACATGTGTGTGTGTGTGTGCTCTTTCTCGATGTGTTTGTATTGTGATCTCGAAGTGTAAATGTGTCTCCAACCTTCGGAGAGAGTGACCCCAATATAATATTTCCAACATTAATATGAAATGATCTCATAGTACTGTCTCCAACGCCCGGAGGGAGTGATCCCACTGTAATATCTCCAACATTCACAGGACTCTGTGGCACTAGTACTGTCTTAAACGTACGGAGAGATTGCTCTCACTGTAATATCTCCAACATTCACAGAAGGTTTTCCCATAGTACTAGTACTGTCTCCAGCGTCCGTAGAGAGTGATTCCACGTAATATCTCCAGCTTTCACAGGAAGTTTTCGCACAGTAGTATAATATCTCCAACATTCACAGAGAGTGTCCCTACTGTAACATCTCCAAAATTCTGCGCCAAAGTGGCTCTTTGCGGTCAAGAACTGTATTTCTCTATTTGTTTAAATAGTTTACGGCTATATTTCTACTTTCTACCCCTACAACTTATTTCAAGTGAAAATGTAAACATTTCTTTTACAGTTTGACTGCATGTTTTAAAGTCAGGATACAAAATGAATGTTGAGATAAGGACTGAATGTTAAACGAACCAGTATGTCAAATTTTCAACCCTATTACAATCCTGGTATGCGTTTTTGTTTGGCACAGCCTTTCAGTATATTGCCTAATTCTAAGCTCTTTATTACTTGCGTTCAATTATCATGATTGTTGTTGAATCGGTCTTCCTTCATTGTTGATCGCAGATATGGTTTAATTAGATTTAGCATCAAGAATCTTCTCCATATATTTGGGAACTCAGTTGAACGGTTATTAAAAGAAACCTTGAAGCATTTAATGGGTTTCTACAAGCAGGTGGATAATTGGCATTAACTCTTACAGTTCTTCAAAAATGTGTAGCCAGTTATTTCACCTCACTGTATGGTTGAAAAGGGTTCGTTTTCCTACACTAGTTTCACATCTGTCGATGCCCTATGCGGGGCCCTTCTAGGCTCGGAGCCCGATTAGGAGGATGTCATGAAATATTCTAATCCACATATATAAATTATTAGGTAAATATGAAGCCTAACAAATAAAATTAATAAAGAGAAGAGCAATGGTAAAATGACAGTGCTGTCACAAGGAATGTACTCGAAATCCCCCTTGTTTTCTGCTTCGTCTGCAAATTGTAACGCTTTCACGTTGATAGTAAAAGCTTACTGTATTATACCCGCTTTCTTCAATGAAACGTGGGCTGTATTTCTTGGAAAAACATTAAGAGGCAGACTGCGTAATGACCTAAATTTTAAATTCCATTCATGTCTTTTTCTACATTACGTTACCAAAACGAACGAACAGATGGACAAAAGGATAGCGAGAAGGGAGAGGCAGAAAGCCGAACACTAAACACGCTTCGCGCGATACGCAAATGCTGCCATCACGCGTGTAAGTCTACATGCACTAATTTTTTTTCAGACGGACAGTGATAAAATACACTACCCTTTCCCAGAGTTAGGTTTATAAATCATAAAAAACTCTTATTAGAAAAGATAACATTAGATGGGTTTACGGTTGAGAACATAACAGTACCCAGACAGAACATCTTCGAAACAGGAGGTAAAAGAAATTGCATATTTTGAACGCAGCCACGTAGCTCCTTTAAATTTGTATTTTTGGGTTCCTTAGGGCTTGCTGACAAATAATATGTAAAACGTTACGCAAATAGTCCAGGAATTAATAAATTATACCCAAAATAAAATATTGGGGGTGCCTGACAGCATAAAATCATTTCTGCTCATAAGATTTTTTTTTAACGTGTTTGAAAAAAATTTACGTTACAGAAATAGCCTACCATGTAAACTCCAAATTGATTGGAGCGCAACAAATGAAAGCCTAACCACGATTGGTCGGGCTATAAATACTATCTTGGTTGTTAGGGGGGACGGGGAAAGGTAACATTTTTTCAAACACTTGTCGAAACGGGGCTCATTGGTCAGACTCGCTGATATACACACTTGGGAGCGTTAGTTCGAAACCACTTGTTTAAAATAGCTTGATAAAGCATCAGTGCGTTGAAGCCAGCATATATTTTGCTCAATAAAAGCCTGGAACATAGGCAGATGGAAATTTGTGCCAGTTTGTGCCAGAATTCATTGCTAATCAACGTATCTGTGTTATTCGTATGAATTGTGGTAAGCTTGAACCATTCAATATCTTTTAATGAAAATTGAATGTGAATTGTTGATTTATGCCTGTATATATATATGTGTAGTTCAGTGGCCAACGTGAGGTAAAGCCTGTAATGCTCCAGCCTGAACAGAGGGTGTCGGAGAGAAGTAAAACGGCATGGAATGGCCAAATAGTACACTGACACCTGGATGATTGATTAGACAGAAATAATGCTGGAAGTGCAGAGGCGTAGTGACCATTAAGAATGGTAATGCTGGTATAAAGTATTTCAGATGAAGCTGACTGTTGGCCTAACGCTCTGAACGCAATGTTTGTGATGTATTGTGATCAGTGTAAAAAGAAAATATAAATTAGTTATGAAGTAGAAGGTACATCCTTCTTGATTTCAGGGACAGTGGTCTTGATGGTACTGAGCAGCACCTAGTCAGAGCTTTGCTGAATCCAGTGTCGGACAGCATACTCCTTGGTCCTTTTAGCTATCAGTGAGGTGTCTCCAGAGCCCAGAGGAGAATTCGAGCAGAGGAGTCCTTTCCTGCCGCCATCACGCCAGATAAGCTACTTGGCCAGCTGAGCTCAACATTATGTCCCCTCATCTTGAACTGACTTTTTAAAATTAACATTAAGAGGGGAATTTACTTGTCTTAAAATCAGGAACTGTGAACATCTCCAATACTGGTCCCTAAAGACAAACTATTGAAGTCATGATGACAAATACCAACAGAGCTTGAACAAAACAAAACCAGTATTACCTCATTTTACTACTACACAACTGACACACATAGAACATTTGTAATAATATATGTCACTACAATATTCATATTAAATACATTCTGTACATAACTTGTAATTTAAATTGATTGTGATTCCTGGTTCCCTTGTAGTTGAATCAGGACACATATTCATTCATGCCAGTAATGAATACATATTGTTATTCGAAAGTTTATCAGTGACTCTTTTAAGATATCTTTGTAGAGTGTTATATGTATGTGAGTGTCACAGTGTTGTCAAGAGTAGTGGATTAAATTAAATTGTTTATCTGTCTGTTGTTGTGACTTACACTTCACCATACTCATACCCTAGACACATAACGTAGCATCACACTATTCCAGAATAATTCTGACTGAGATATATAGATATGTGGTAGCAAGTAAGGTTATCTATAATACACTACTCTTAATAGATATAGATACCTTCACAGCTGATCTCAGTCAGTACACTAAGTTCCCTATAAGTATTTATAACATCCCACTTCACCACAGAGGAATCTGTGGAATCAGCATAATGCTAGTCCTGGTTATCTGATTTTATTATCTACTAACCATAATCTTCTATCATCAACTGCTATCCATGGAAGATGTACTACGTGTCATCTACTTTCAATATCAACTATCCATCATCTTATGTCAGCAACTACCATCATCTACAATCGGTAGAGTATGTACTACGTATCACCTACTTTCAGTATAATCTATCTTTTATTCTTCTATCAACAACTATTATAATCTATTATCAGTAGCGTATGTACTACATATCATCTACTTTCAGTATGAATTATCTATCGTCTTCTATCATCATCTGCTATTATGTACTATCGGTAGCAAATATTTACTATTTATCAACTAATTTTACTACATATGATCTGTCATCTACTGTCGGTATTTTCAGTATTGTCCAACATCCGCTATCAGCATCTACTATTATCTACCATCAGTTTCTACTGTGTTTAGTATACATTAAATATGTACTATTGTCGTTTAGTATCATCATATTCCAAGAAAATTGTTTCGATTCATGACTGTGAAGATGCATGCAATAGATGACAAGTAGAATAGTCCAGGCAAAAGAAGCGTACCATACAACGACAGGAATTTTATGTACCAACTCTTTGTCAACAGAAGTAAGAGAATTCTTCAGTGTGTTTCATAAAGCCTAGCATACAAAAGTGAGTCATGAACAATTAGTAAACAAAATGGAAAAGCCATGGAGACTACACAGGTGTGGTTTTACACAAGAATGTTAAGATTACCATTGACAGCTAAAAAAGAGTAATGAGGGTGCCATGACAGAAGACATTGCGCACAGGAAGCTTATTCAATACCATAATTTCCGCCGTAAGTACTTCGGTCGGTCGGTCGGTCAGTCACATTTTGCACACCGTCATTTGCGCACTTTTTCTATTTTCGAGAGAGTACATTAACTTTCAACAACAGCTAAAGGGGCGCAACTGTGGTTGAAAGTTAAACAATATTTGTTATGCTTCCCCTTATATGTACTCTCCCGAAAATAGAAAAAGTGCGCAAATGAAGGTGTGCATGAACAGTTTGATTATGGAAAGAAGCCAACAACACGATTAATAAACAGTACAAGAACTGGAGTTTCGTCAAACTTCAAACGTTGTTCTCAGAGGCAGTAAGTCGACCATGGCTTCTCAGAGGCGGTAAGTCGACCAGGGCAAGATTTTAAAGATTCACGAACAATTACGAGACATGTTGTCATAAAAGAAATGTTAGTTATTTAGATCATTGTCACTGCTCCACATGTCATTTAGGTAAGGTTACTCCATGTCTTCTTATTTAATACATCCATATAATTTTCCCTACAAATATCTAATGACGGTCGGCTGCATGGAATGACCACAATAGTGATAGTACCGTCTGTAATAAATGTAACAGAAACAACACACTATAATTAATAACCTGTCAATGTTGACGGGTTATTGCTAGTTACTCATATTCATCGTCATCAGCTGCTATCTCCACATCGAAGGTCGGCTGCAATGGATCTTCAACGTCTTCTGTCATTTGTCTTGATGGTGCACTCTGATAGACTC
This sequence comes from Oreohelix idahoensis, assembly GCA_024509875.1. Lineage (NCBI taxonomy): Eukaryota > Metazoa > Mollusca > Gastropoda > Stylommatophora > Oreohelicidae > Oreohelix > Oreohelix idahoensis. The sequence goes on from JAMPIV010014913.1 coordinate 54,254, forward strand.
TTTCCTGTCCACCTCTTGATGTTATCTTCCCACTTATAACACTGTCTTCCCCTTGCACGCCTGCCTTCAACTCTGCCTTTCATTATGATCTTCAGTAAGGTGTTATGTCTTTTTATATGGCCAAATATTTTTGCTGCCCAGTTTTTATCTCCTTCATTAATTCTCTTGTCATACCTAGAATTCTAGGACCTTTATGTGTTTTCTTCTCTTTCCATGAGATGCGCCCCATTCTTCTATATATCCACATCTCGAGAACCTCAATTCTTTCTTCCTATTGCTTGCTCATAATAGAAAAAAGCAATCCCATTACTTTGGGCATGTTATGAGAAGAAGAAAGCCGGAATATAGTGTGACAACAGGGACAATTTGAAGGAAACAGAGATACAGGTCGACAAACAGAGAAAATACTAGACCGTTCGACATAATGACATTGGAAAGAAGTCAACAACAAAATTAATAAATAGTATAGGAAACAGGAAATTGTGGAGAGATATGAAAACCTACAACACCAAACATTTTACTCGAAGAAGAAGAAGAAGAGCATCGTCAACTATCAGCCAACTGCAGGGTCACAACTGGTAGACTATTCGGGTATTTTTAAAACAGTTAATATTACCAGATCGCCCGCACGACCAATTAAGACATCCATAATCCGTTAGTAAAATGTACGTCCATAAAGCCAATCTATCAAATAGTGGCAGCCGCTTCAATGCTTTTATTCTCCAGCGTCCTATTCAATGCCATATTTGAAAATGTCCAGACGACCATCCTACCGAGGGTCTGCCCTGCACTTACCATCTGACGTGGATGGCAGTGAAGGGGAAAATCAAATAGACACAAAGACGCATATATTTCAAAATAGACTTTTTCGTATTTAATTTTTCCTTCCTTTGAGACCGTCGCCTTCTTGGAGCATAAGTCGCAGACAACACCTGTCCAGTGTGTCAATAATGTAGTTTCTGGTAGTAGATGGTTGTTGGAACGTTTATTTTAGTTGACAAGTCGTAAGCTGAGATAATACTTCAAGCTTGGATTATTGTCTCATAATGTCCACTGACTAAAACTTTGTCAGTATAGGTCGGGCTTACAGGTAGCCGACAAAATTATCAACGCGAATGATAGTGTGTGGTGGGGTCAAACAGTTAGACCCAATGTCAAAATATACCCAACGGTAATAACAGGGTCGTTGACCAACGACTAAGTATCATATAGTTGATCCATTGGCTAGTGTTTTAGGTTTCAATAACATTCTTTATTTCAACGGAGACGAAGACGATAAAACGTGTAGAGTAGACATACTCTGACATTGACAGTTGCATATTGAATCAAACATGTAGAGCGTTAACATAATATTAATGTCCAATTTGATTGGCCTCGTAAATAATCTTGTAGTTTATTGATTCCCTTCTTATAACATGTTCGAGACGCCGGATACATATTTTACTGGAGATACAACAGTGCATTTACATTTGAATATAGTCCAGCAGAGGATCCGGACACACTAGCGGCCGGCCATCAAAAACCGTACCGAAGCCCTACATAGAATCTTGCTGAGAACTTATAATCTTAGTATCGTGTTGAGATACTAATAAAATGAGCAATGACTTGGCTAATGCTATCACTTCACCCTGGAAGGTAGCCTAATATTGAATACTGTAATAAGGGACTACTAGAACAGAAGAACGTCTGTCTTCATTCACCGGCATTTTGGATCTTCCCGCGTCAATGCTGTTTGGCAACAAAGCAAACACTATCGCACCAAGTTGTGCTCTTTAGTGCAACCATTGACACGTAACTAATTAAACATATATTTACTCAGATGCGCACACATAGTGCATCTGTCACAGTCAGACATGCATCTAGCTATGTTAAGTCTCGCACACATAGCTCCTATGCGAAAAAGGACTTAATAATGGTATATAGCAGCAAGCGATAGAAATAGTAGATGATAGATATTAGATATTGATAGCATACGATAGATATTGTAGATGATAGATAGCAGATAAAGCCCATATAAATAGTAAAATGATTATGTGATATATTAAGTGTTAGCACACTGATGTCCAATCTACACTGTCTATGAGTCTTTCAAATTTCCTCCCGTGTATGCGATGGTATGCACTGACTGTCCAAGGTAGATTATGTTATGCCGTGTGATGAGCCAATTTATAGAGACCTTCTTGACCACATTCAATAGGCATCCCCGTCACACTGTAGCGATGTGCCCCGCCCAGTATATTATAAACAACAACGGCGTCTAATATGAGGTTGTGTACGAGGCTGCAAAACCTTATAATGTAAAACAAATTGCTGCAGACGCCTGTAAGGAGATCAGCTGCAGTGGTAGCTTCATAAACAGCGCAAAGGAAAATGACGACGACGATGATGATGATGATGACGATGATGATGATGACAATGGCGAAGATGATGATGATGATGATGATGATGATGACAATGGCGAAGATGATGATGATGATGATGATGATGATGATGATGATGATGATGATGATGATGATGATGATGATGATGATGATGATGATGATGATGATGATGATGATGAATGTATAGTACTAGAACTCTATTAGATTTTACATTCTTTTTATACCTTTGAGCGTTCGATTGAAAGAATGGTTTGAGCGCTGGTCTCTCGCGACAAAGGTGCCGGGTTGGATTCACGGTATCGACACCCTCCAGCCTACCGAGCTGTAAATGGGTACCTGACATTGCTTTTGAGTTAGGGTAGAAAAAGGCATAGAGGAAGGGAACTGATCAAGTTACCTCTCGATGATGATGATGATGGCGATGATGATGATGATGAATGTATAGTACTAGAACTCTATTAGATTTTACATTCTTATTATACCTTTGAGCGTTCGATTGAAAGAATGGTTTGAGCGCTGGTCTCTCGCGACAAAGGTGCCGGGTTGGATTCACGGTATCGACACCCTCCAGCCTACCCAGCTGTAAATGGGTACCTGACATTGTTCTTGAGTTAGGGCAGAAAAAGGCATCGAGGAAGGGAACTGATCAAGTTACCTCTCGATGCCTAGTGTTGGAAAGTCTCTAAAACGTCACTCCCCTAGGGGAGTGTTTTTTTTATGTTTTGCTTTTTAAAGGGGCGAGTTCGGGACAATAAATGGTAAAATGCTATTAAATACATGTATTTTGTTTTAAACAACTAAATCACCGAGTTCTTGTTTTAAATATAGCTTTAGTATTGACTAATTTTCATGTGAGCTTTACGTTAGATGTTTAAACTTATAAAAATATGTTTAGTACATTTAACTACAGCAATAAAAGTGAGGAAGGGGGAGAGGATCCTAAAACATTGAATTCGTATTTGCTTGTTCTAACTGAGAAAGACTACAAACCAGACAATTTGTTTTTTCTTTGAAATAAAACTCACATGCTTAATCACGCATTTACATGACATTTGCAAGGTAATCAATTCTAACTGACGTTGTTTATTCGTCATAATAGCTTAATCTGGGAAAGTTTTAATCCTTTCTTTCCTTCTTATTATTTATTCGTTTATTTTATTTTAATTTTTTTTTTAACGGCATACCCGAAAACTTTAACTTAAAATGACGCAACTCTGCACGTCTATCGATGCCCTCGCCAATTCCTCGTGCTTCAGCCTATTAGCTGCGAGCGTCTTCACAAATTCCCAGAGGTCCTGTCCAACTCGCAGACAACTCTAAATAACCATTGACAACTCACTGTCGTCAGTTTTCTTCCTGATAGAAGTGATTTTTTTTAGTAAACTCACAAATTCTGAGAACTTGAAGCAATAATTTTCTAGGCTGCGTTTAATAAGGTCTTAGACGCACTCAAGGAACCACACATAGAATACAGTCAGTCATGTTAGGATAAGATTATTTACACCTGTGAAACGTAGATGACTCTTTTATTTATGAGCAAGTAACGCGCCAAAGCATAGCAAAGCGGGGGGGGGGGGGGGAATACTTATATTGTGCACTTTCTACTGCATATCCTGATGACGGCACTAATTCTTTAGAGGTCATTTAATTCCTTTTCAACTTCACAGGGTCTTTGTAGTCAAACCTATCATGACTTTCAGTCAATGGCGAATGCAGCATGAAGAAGCTGAAAGGCTTGCGTTCTCTTTTAATGAATGTTCAAATTAGTGTTCTTTCTGCAATGCGCCTTTTCCCTATTTTCGCGAAATGCTGGAGGGATTGTTCGTTACGAGACGTTTCACTCAGACAACAAGTAATATGGGGACGGTTATGAAACTCAGTTAAAAACCGCAATTGTGGGAAAGGATAAAGACAAAAAGGCAAAAGTACGACAGCGATGTGAATGACAAACAAACAACATGCGATCAACAGAAAACAATGTGTGGGAAAACACCGTTAAGGTAAAAGGCAGAAAATGTTGGTATCCCGTTAAAACAAACAAAATGCAGATCCGGCAACAGATCTGTCCTAACTTAAGACAGTATTCGAGGGACACAGACAGAAGAGCACACATTAGCACAGTCATCCGTTCACCGCTGATATAAACTTATACACAAAACGATAGAGTGGAAAGCAGATGAAAATATGAGTACAAAGTTTCGGAACCAGCAGTAATCTACTTGTACACGTATCACGTTAAAACGATTTCACTGCAGTAGCGCAAAAGTCATTCATAAGGATTCGCCATTTTGTCCTATTTCGGAATATTATTTCTAGATGTTCCCTTGAGAATTCGAATTATCACCCTTCTTTTTCTGTTGATCTTTTCGGATGTTGTTTTCTTTCTTTCTTGTTTTTTTTTTTTTTTTTTAAAGTTTGAGTTTTCCTTTTCCGCATTTTCCCCAGTGAATTTTATTTTACTAAGAAGCACACATTACTTTATGAAGATATACTCAAAGTATTACCTAGGCAAACATATTTTCTTCGTTCGACTTGGTTGGTTATCAACTAGTTCAAAGGTCGGCAACGAGTCGATCCAGATCTAGCGGTAGACCCAGGGATGATTTGGGGGATGGGGAGGGAGGGTACTTTTTAAACTAGGGAAATTTCGTACTTGACCTCTCCCGTCGGCATTTAACGTTGCGGGGTCCACCGAATCAATGGTACTTTTTCCACATTCCCAATGAAAACTCTAGCTGGCTACAAAAATGTATTTCTGAACTGTATGAGATAAGAACGCGATTGATAACCACTTACTGACCACACGGTCTTGTATATTTGGACATGCGCTCTAATATAACCGACGGACCCTGTGTCTAGGTTGAACGGGGCGCACCTCGTCAAAACTAGAGCTCCTCTATATAAAGGGGCTCTAGTCAAAACGAGGCAAAATGTTATTTAACAAATAGGAACGCGATCTTTTCTTTGTAATTTCATCACCCCCCTTTACCCCGCCCACCCCCTTAAAATTACACACACAAACACATACATACATGTGTATGTATATATAGACTTACCATAATATTTTTTTCTCAAACCGGGACAATTTCTAGAGTTTGCTCGAAACAGAAAGTGAGCGCCTTCTATGCGATTTTAGAAAGAGAGATGTATATTCAGCTAAATACTTATGTTTCAAAAAGGCTAAGTAATGGAGTGGTTAACAAAAAACAACAATTATGTAGTAATAATTTTTAATTACTCTTAACTGAACATAACTTATTATTAAAAAGTTATTAATATTTATCACTAGCGTGAACTTTCTTTAAAAATTCTTTGTTATTTTTAATTGCGTCGAAAAATTCACTACAATTTAGTTCACAATTAACTTTGCAGCGCAATAAAGCTTTTACAGTTGATTCAGCCATTCTACCTCTTTCTTCAGACCATATGTTATTATTAATTATTGAGAATATCCTTTAAACAGGTGCAGATGTGCCTGGCAGGCTGAAAATGCTCTATAATTTGGACAAGATTGGGCAATGACATGTTCTTTACTTTGAAATGACTGAATAGTTGTGTCCATTTTTCTTTACAACTTGTATTTTTCCAAATGTCATAGTTTGCAGACCAAAAACCTTTTGCAATCACCACTTCATCAAACAGTTCATCCAAGTTTATTGCACTATTTGCAAGAGTTTCATTAATTTTTTCACCTGATGCTTCAATTTCAGACCATGTTAATTCATTGTTGTTTATCCAAATAAAAGATTCTGCTCCACCAAAACTGTTTTCCCATAGCTCAATGTAAGAAAGACATCGGTCATAAAATTTTGTAAACTCTTGTAGGATTGTATTAATATTAATATATCCATTATTTTCCAGTATTCTAAAAAGCTTTTTTGCTTCTTGAGGTATAAATTTATTATCACGCCTTTCCTCAAGATTTTTTTTAAATTTTCTAAATTCACTGACAATATCAGTTGCACTTGCTTTTGTACTTTCCATAATCAAGGTAGCTTTGTTAAACAATGTGAGTTGCCCTTGCACAAACCACAAATACATTTCTCCACAATCATTATCAAAGAACTTTTATCAACACTGGACAGTGTTCTTGTGAAATAAAATATGATTTCAGTCCCTCATAGATTTCAAGTATTCTGTCGATAGCTGGAAGTAGCGAAAGAAAACGGGTGTTGCCATGTTGAAGAACCTTTTTATACTCGACATCTACAAATTCACAGAACTCTTTTAGTTGAGTTACTCGAACCGTATAAATGTGGAAATATTTATAAATTTTGACCACAAAAGCTTCTATTTCAATAGGTAGAACATCAACTGCAGTTTGAAGACAGTTGTGAACGATGTGAGCACCGCAACCAATGCCCACAATATTTCTTCCTAGTTCCTTCTTCACTCGACTGTAAATATTGTTTTCTCCTCTCCGTTTTACACCTCCAAAATTGGTGTTGCAGTTATCTCCACAAAATCCAATAATTTTTGTGTGATATTATGGTTTTTGATAACTGACATTAAATAGTTTGTCAATATTTCTGCAGTTTCACCGGGAACTGATTAAAAGTCTAAAAGTTTAACTTTTACTTCACAATCTGGTACAAAATACCGCACAACACATGGCACAGTTTTAATTTCTTTCCAGTTGGAAGCATCAATTGATATTGTCACAAAATTTGTTTTGTTTAAATCTTCACAAAGTTGCTGAAACAACAGTGGCTCAATCACATTAACAATGACAGCTTCACATTTTGTTCTGGCTAGTCTAAACTTTGTTTCAAAAAACTTTGATATCAATTTAGATGAACAATCGGCAGACTTGAAGCTGAGATTGTGAATAGCAACATGAAATGCAAAAGTTGCTTCTTTAGCAGCTATTAAAAATTCTTTGTCACATGGATCGGCACTTTTATAATATGAGAATATTTTTGAGGAAGTTCCTGCCGCTGCTAGACTAGCCTTATGTCTCGCACATTTCAAGTGATTTTTGATGTCCGAACGCCCACCATGAGCCACCGAAAATTCTGAAGAACGCTGTTCGCATTTCACTTTGTCAATATGACCACAAACATTTTTCAAAAACGGATAATCCTTTCTTAATTCATCCGTAAAATACAGTTTCTTTTTGGCATTTGGGGGGTTAAATTAATTTAATGTACAGTACAAAATAATCGCAAACAACACGCCGAAAACAAACACCGACTCGAGTAAATTACCTACGCAATCTGACAGAACTCAACTAAGATTGCGCATGCGCGGCGGCTGCGCAACTGACTTGCGACGCTGCGTACTAGGCTAGTGTTAAAGTCGGGTTTTCTTGTTGCCTAATTGCCATTTTCCGAGGCTGCACTTTTTGACTTCGTGTATATTCGGCACTTTTTAATTTTTTCCAAATAACCGGGACATAATGACAAACTGGCCGGGACCATACCTTCAAACCGGGGCAGTCCCGGTCAAACCGGGACGTATGGTAAGCCTATGTATATATAACCTTAAAAGTCCTGAGACCCACAGGGAGATCAAACATAAGACACTATGAGTAACCTAATAAAAAGATATTTAAAAAGTGTCAATACCACAGTCTTGAGTCTAAAATTAGAAACAGTGTCCAAACACCGGTTATGTTGTTGGATTGTATCCCCTAAGCTGCAGTGGTGGTTCATCAAAGGCCAAACTTAAAGTATAAAAATTAGGATATTCAAAGGTATTAACCTTCGCTCAAGATTACTCTTGGCAGAGGTGCAAATAGAAGAAGGATGCTTTAGGGAGCCTCACGGAAATTTTAAGGTAGCAAGCATAACAACTTAGATCATCTAAGCTGTCATGAACTTTTTATCTTCCCGCCCCTTCTGTGAGGAAAAAGAAATTTGCCCGTATTTTTCTGAGCCCCCAACTGAAGTGATTCAGTAAAATATTACTGTAATAGCTCTTTATGGTTATGTATTAAAAATAACTGAGTAATACGAGCGCAATTCACTCAATAATGATTAAATCAACTATCAGTTTTTATTTATAGTTAACAAATTTAATTATCAATTATAATTAACAAAGTTAAAATAAAGTTTTTTATGAAAACAATGAAACGCTGATGTTTTCATCACTGGTTGTGGCTTTAAAGTGGTTATATTTAAATAAAAATTATTTTGCTGGGCCTCACTGTAATACTTAACTAGCCAGATATTGACGATGATTTGTTGTTGATGTTGGGTTCCGTAAGTGTTGGTTCCCAAGTGTGTTGTTGGCGGTTCCGTCAATCGTCAAATTCTCTGTGGCAGTAGCACGTCCTTGGCGGCAATTCTGAGGGTAACCACTCCAATGGTCAAGGCAAGCGTCTTAAAGACCCATCTAATGTAGGCGTCGAGCGTAGACTAATGGCAACTTGAACCACAGACTTGTACTCATAAACTTGTACCACAAACTGAGAGAAAACAAATGTTTCTTCTAAGTATAAGGTCTCCTGATATGAGAATCAGGCGCCCTTTCTCTTCCCTTCCACCACTTCATCTTCCTCAGAAACTTTACCCTCCATGGACATTAATGTTAAAAGCAGTGAGTCGGATGAGAGTGCATTTGGACAGCAGAAAACGACAATTACATTATTTAAACACATTTGAATATACACATAAACGTATTTAAATGTTAATATAACAAATATGTGCAGTAGGGTGTCATCATAATCCACTCCCTGCTCTACATGGCGAGTGGGGCTACCTCTGCTTTTGGGTTCCTTATGAGGAAACCCACACGAAGTAGTCATCAGCTCTTGCAGTGGTGGTTTCGTGAATCCACTCATGGATTTTTATGCTGAGGTTGCCAGCCTCGTATGAGCCTGTACATCCACAAGCAATTTACACATGTTAAATGCAAAAAATATAAAATGCTAAAATGTACATAATACTACTTACCCCGATTATCGGGAATGAATTTTACAGACTTCCGAATAGTGTCAGGCCACTAGTTTTAATAGGCCGTCTTACAGGTGGTCGGGGTATTACTTTAATTATAATCCCACTGTTATTCTGTATGTATAACAGGTTCCTAGGACTCATGGTGTCCAGTACTATAGGTGAGTTTTCTTTTTGTCTAACCTCAGATGATCCTCTAATACTTGGTCATGTCCTAATGTAGGAATCTTGTTTCTATTCGCTAACCTGGCGTCTGAAATGTCTTCTTGACGAGATGGAAATGCAGCGAAGTAGTCTGAACATGTTGCAGATTTTAAGCGACATTTTCTCCCACGTTTATGTGGTTTTGTTGGAAAAAGCTTCATCAGAAAAGGTTTATTTTAGCACAACCTTGCCAATCCAACCACAAATTAGTGTCTGATATCGGTAGTGGTCTTTTTTCCACACTACCTTCATGTGTAGAACATTCTGCATGACACACAAGATATTTTCTTTACATGTCATTTACAAATTCATTTGCCTGTCTTTCATGGCCGTATAAGGTATCGCTTCTTCCGTTTTGCCTGCCATGTTTACAAATTCACTACTTCACTGATCTGACATTATAATCTCCTCCCAGATGTTATTTCCTTGTAATAGTTTATCCCAACAAAGTCCATCTGCTGGAAGTATTACACCACTGTCCATGTCTTAATCTTCAGCAAGATGGTCCTTTCCTACATCCCAGTGAGATCTGCCGTGTATTTCATCATGCCATGTTTGCAACTAAATTCCAAGTGCTCCAACAGCTGGAAGATGTAGAGAATACAGAAGACTATTGGCAGCAAATCAAAACTGTATGGAATGAGACATGTGGAGAAATACTGAGGAAAAGGGAACGACAACAAAAAGCATGGATAACAACAGAAACCATCAATAAGATAAAAGACAGAAAAAACAAGAAAGCAGATTTAAACACAAGTAAAACCAAAAGTTCCAAAGCCAAGGCTCAAGAAGTGGTAACAGCACAAAGAAGGACAGGGAATATGTTGAGGACCTTCTCAATAGACTAGCTCCACAAAACCCCCCGAACATCCAGCCAGCAGAAGAAGAGCTACAAATTAACGGTGAAAGACCAACGAAGGAAGAAATAAAGAAAGCCATAAAGCTTCTAAGAGATCGAAAAGCGTCTGGACCTGATGGCATTCCAGCAGAGGCCATCAAAGCAGATATCAACACGGCTACATAGATATTATATAAATTACTTGGTAAAGTCTGGGAAAAGGAAGAGATACCAGCAGAATGGAAGGAAGGATATCTGGTTAAGTTGCCTAAGAAGGGAAATTTACAAGAGTGCACAAATTATGAGGAATAATGTTACTATCAGTGCCAGGAAAAGTATTAAACAGGATTATTCTTGAGAGATTAAAAGAGTCCATAGACAAGATACGGAAGGATGAACAAGCAGGTTTTCGACAAAACAGATCCTGTACAGACCAGATAGCCACTTTGAGAATAATAGTTGAACAAAGTCTGGAATGGAATTCACCACTATACATCGGATTTGTGGACTACGAAAAGGCATTTGACAGTGTAGACAGAGAATCACTTTGGAAATTGATGAGGCATTATGGAGTTCCGCTGAAGATCATTAATTTAATAAAGAAAACATATGAAGACATGACATGTAAAGTTCTTCACGAAGGACAGCTTACAGAACCGTTTGGGATAAGAACAGGATGCGACAGGGATGCCTCTTGTCTCCATTTCTTTTCTTACTAGCAATAGACTGGGTTATGAGAATATCGACAACACACAACAGAAATGGAATCCAGTGGACTCTGACTAAGCAGTTGGATGATCTGGATTTTGCTGATGACTTGGCTCTTCTGTCCCATAACCGTAATCAGATGCAGGACAAATTGAAAACACTTGATGAGAGGTCACAGCAATTGGGTCTGAAAATACACAGGGAAAAAACAAAAATAATGAGAATAAATGCAGGCAATGATAACAGGGTTGAACTTGAAGAAACACCAATACACGATGTAAAATCGTACACATATATTGGCAGCAATATAGACAAAGTTGGAGGGACAGACAGTGATATCAAAATAAGAATACAAAAAAGCAAGAGGAGCTTTCATTGCATTGGGAAATATATGGAGATCAAGAGAAATCGGATCCAACACGAAAATAAGAATCTTCAACTCAAATGTGAAGTCAGTCCTATTGTATGGCTCTGAGACATGGAGAACAACAAAGACAACAACCAAAAAGCTACAGACTTTCATAAATGGGTGCTTGCGTAGAATAGAGGGATTAAAATGGTATGACAAGGTTACCAACGTGGAACTGAGGACAAGAACTAGACAAGTGCCAGTGGGACAAGAGATGAGAAGAAGACGATGGCGATGTATAGGACACACACTGCGGAAACCTGTTGATAGCATTACAAGGCAGTCCTTGTTCTGGAATCCCCAGGGCAAGAGAGGCAGAGGTAGACCAAGAAACACATGGAGAAGAGAGCTGGAAACAGAGGTGAAAATGATGAGAACGTGGAAAGAACTTGAGATGATGGCACGTGACAGGAGGACTTGGCATGTGTTTTTTTAAGGCCTATGCTCCTTTGGGAGTGTGGTGAAGTGGGATGTTATAAATATTTATAGGGGACTTAGTGTACTGACTGAGATCAGCTGTGAAGGTATCTATATCTATTAAGAGTAGTGTATTATAGATAACCTTACTTGCTACCACATATCTATATATCTCAGTCAGAATTATTCTGGAATAGTGTGATGACTACGTTATGTGTCTAGGGTATGTGTATGATGAAGTGTAAGTCACAACAACAGACAGATAAACAATTTAATTTAATCCACTACTCTTGACAACACTGTGACACTCACATACATATAACACTCTATGAGAATATCTTAAGGAGTCACTGATAACTTTTCAAATAACAATATGTATTCATGGTTATCATAAAGGTATATGTGTCCTGATTCAAATACAAAGGAACCAGGAATCACAATCAATTTTAATTACAAGTATATGTACAGACTTTATCAATATGAATATTGTAGTGACATATATTATTAAAAATATCCTATGTGTGTCAGTTGTGTAGTGGTAATATGAAGTAATACTGGTTTTGTTTTGTTCAAGCTCTGTTGGTATTTGTCATCATGACTTCAATAGTTTGTCTTTTGGGACTAGTATTGGAGATGTTCTCAGTTCCTGATATTAAGACAATTAAATTCCCCTCTGAATGTTATTTTTACAAAGTCATTTCAAGATGAGGGGACATAATGTTGAGCTCAGCTGGCCAAATCAGCTTATCTTGCGTGATGGCGGCAGGGAAGGACTCCTCTGCTCGAATTCTCCTCTGGGCTCTGGAGACACCTCACTGATAGCTAAAAAGACCAAGGAGTATGCTGTCCGACTCTGGATTCAGCAAAGCTCTGACCAGGTGCTGCTCAGTACCATCAAGACCACGGTCCCTGTAAACAAGAAGGATGTACCTTCTACTTCATAACTAATTGATACTCTAGTTCTACACTGAGCACAATACAACACAAACATTGAGTTCAGAGCGTTAGGCCAACTGTCAGCTTCATCTGAAATACTTTATACCAGTATTACCCTCCTTAATGGTCACTACGCCTCTGCACTTCCAGCATTATTTCTGTCTAATCAATCATCCAGGTGTCAGTGTACTATTTGGCCATTCCATGCCGTTTTACTTCCCTCCGACACCCTCTGTTCAGGCTGGAGCATTATAGGCTTTATCTCCTGTTTGCCACTGAACTACACATATATATACAGGCATAAATTAACAATTTACATTCAATTTTCATTAAAAGATACTGAATGGTTCAAGCTTACCACAATTTCATGGAAATAAACACAGATACGTTGATTAGCAATGAATTCTGGCACAATTACTGGCACAAATTCCCATCTGCTTATGTTCCAGGCTTTTATTTAACACAAATATGAGCTGGCTTCAACGCACTGTTGCTTTATCAAGATTATTTGCACTAGTGGTCTCGAACTAACGCTCCTAAGTGAGTATATCAGCGAGTCTAGCCAATGAGGCCACGTTTCGACAAGTGTTTGAAAAAATGTTACCTTTTCACGTCTCCCCTAACAACGAAAGATAGTATTTATAGCCCGACCAATCGTGGTTAGTCTTTCATTTGTTGCGCTCCAATCAATTTGGAGTTTACATGGTAGGCTAATTCTGTAACGTAAGATTTTTTTCAAACACGTTATAAAAAATTTTATGAGCAGAAATGATTCCATGCTGTCAGGCATCCCCACTATTTTATTTTGGGTATAATTTATTAATTCCTGGACTATTTGCGTAACGTTTTACATATTCTTGGTCAGCAAGCCCTAAGGAACCCAAATATCCAAATTTAAAAGAGCTACGTGGCTGCGTTCAAAATATGTATTTTCTACCTCCTGTTTCGAAGATGTGCTGTCTGGGTACTGTTATGTTTTCAACCGTAAACCCATCTATTGTTATCTTTCCTAATAAGCGTTTTTTATGATTTTAAAACCTAACTCTGGGAAGGGTAGTGAATTTATCACTGTCCGTCTGAAAAAAAAGTTAGTGCATGTAGTCTTACACGCGTGATGGCAGCATTTGTGTATCGCGCGAAGCGTGTTTAGTGTTCGGCTTTCTGCCTCTCCCTTCTCGCTATCCTTTTGTCCATCTGTCTTTTGATCTTGGTAACATAGTGTAGAAAAAGACATGAATGGAATTTAAAATTTAGGTCAACTTGCATATTTCAAGGTTTTTTCTTAGAAAGGCAGCACATTTTATTGTGTGTTTGGGAAACGCGTGTATGTTGCAGAAGGCCTTTAATATCAACGTGAAACGTTACAATTTGCATACGCAGTAGAAAACAAGGGGATTTCGAGTACAGTCATTGTGACAGCACTGTTCTTTACCATTCTTCTTCCTTTATTTATTATATGTATTTATTAGGCTTTATATTTACTTGATAATTTATATATGTGGATTAGAATATTCCACGACACCTCCCCTCTTAAAACAGACATTATATGTCAGTCCTTTATTCTATATTCACATAGAGAAATTTATTATTATTTCTGGGGTTTAAGGTGATTCTCATCACACGGATGGCGGCTTAAAAAATCCGCTCCCAAATTGGTTTTTCCAGATATATACTCAATGCTAAAATTATATGGAGCCAGAAGTAAAGACCATCGGAGTAACCTGGAGTTCTCATGCCTAGCCTGTGCTAGAAACGATAACGGTTTGTGGTCTGTTTGCAACTTAAATGCCTTCCCATATAGATAAATATTGAATTTCTTTATCGCCCATATTACTGCAAGACATTCTTTTTCGCTAGTTGAGTAATTGATTTCAGCTTTATTCAATTTTCTGCTAGCATATGCCACTGGGCTTAATTCCCCATCCAATGCATCTGATTTCTGTAGTAGAGTTGCTCCTAACCCAATATTACTTGCATCCGTCCTTACTATGAATTCTTGACTTAAGTCAGGTAATTTTAAAATGGGTTTACTTGTGAGCTTTTCCTTCAATTCTTGGTAAGTCATTTCACATTGTGGTGTCCATGTAATGCGATCTGGATGTCCTTTACGTGTCAATTCAGTTAACGGTGCACATATGGAATTAAAGTCCTTGATATACTTCTGGTAGAAACCACATAATGAGACAAAGGATCTCACGTCCTTCTTGGTTTGTGGTCTCGGGGCTTTCTGTAGTTTCTCTAAATTCTTTGGGTCAGGGGTCATGTTTCCCTGATAAACTGTGTGTCCCAAAAATTCCAATTCTTTACATCCAACGCAACATTTGGTTGGTCGGGCTGTTAAATTTGCCTCCCTAAGTCGATCAAACAGCATGTTCAGAGAGTCAATGTGTTCCTCAAATGTTTCTGTTGCTATAAGGATATCATCCATAAAATTTGTTGTACAGGGATTATTCAGAGGATCCAATAATTTTCTCATCATTCTAGAGAAGACACTAGGCGCATTCTTCAATCCAAATGGTAATCTATTAAACTCATAGTGTCCTTCTGAGGTACTAAAAGCTAGGTATGGTCTAACCTCAGGCTTTACTGGAATCTGATAGTATCCTTTACTCAGATCCACTTTTGAGAAATATTTAGCTTTATTTAGCCTGGCAAACAGCTGATTTGTATCCGGCAATGGATCCACCTGTCCTTCTGTAATAGCATTCAGTCTCCTGTAATCTATACAGAGTCTATGTTCTCCAGAGGGCTTCCTTAAGAGTACCACACCGGAACTATACGAAGACTCACTGTGCGAAATAATTCCTTCCTTCAATAGATAGTCTATCTCTTCCTTCAAAGCTTTCTCCTTAGCAAACGGAATCGAATATGGTTTCATACAGACAGGTGTGGAGTCTATTAGTTTCATATCATATTCCAATAGGTTTGTATGCCCTGGTCGGTCTGTTAACACCTCTGCATGATTATTTAGAACCTGTTGCACTCTCTCTTTCTGAGTTTTCGTTAAATGTGTACTGATTTTCACCTGTGCTGCTGTCTCACAGGGGTGTAATGGATATTCAAATGATGAAAGTGGTTCCTTTTTCATCTCCATGGCGATGGACAAGGTCAACAAGTGTGTCTCTTCCTGATGTTCTCTTTCCAAATATTTCTTCAGGAGATTCACATGATAGATTTTTTCTTTCCCCTTCTTATCTATCTTATAATTTGTTCTAGACACCTTCTCTAGAACTGTATATGGACCCTGCCATCCAATTTGTAACTTATTCTGACTCCCGGGCAAAAGAAGCAGTACTTTCTCTCCCACAGCCAAATTTCTGTCTTTCGCCTTCCTGTTATAATAGGCAGCATGTTTCTTCCTGGCTTGTTTCAAATTTTCATTGGCAAGTTTCCAGCCAGTTTTTAACCGAGTGGTCAGCTCATTCACATATTGGTATGAAGATGTAATGTTTTCCTCTGCCTTTTCATCAGTCCACGTTCTTAGCAAAGCTACATATGGACCTTTAATTGTGTGGACCTATTTGTCCATGCACCGGTATGGTCTCTTCCACTCGAAGCTTTATAGTGATGATTTTTCCTCCCAGAATTATCATTCACAAAACGACCGCTACCAATTTTTCTTTTGGGGCTTTCTCCCCACTTAAAATTCTTGATGAGAGATTTCCTCCCTACATCCTCTTCCTCCAGTTTGTTTAAGTCCGATTGAGGGATTTTCGGCTTATCCTGGGGTAAGACATCCTTTTGCACTCTCCGCATAGTGGCCATTGTAAAACAGTTAAGTGAAGCTTGTCCGTGAAAAGGGGCTTCCCATTCCATTTGGTCCACTTTATCAAATCTATTTTTCTTTTTATTATCAGGCCTAATTTTGCCCCGTGGCGTGTCCAGGTCCTGATCCATGTTCCCACTTGTGGGTGTTCCCTCATGTGCTATGCTACACCTTTCTACAAAATTCTCAATGTCCCATCTTGCTTTGGGCCAATAATAATTGTGAGCCACCTTTTGAATGATGGTACCTATTTTCTCATGGTCCCCATCTGGTTTCACATGTAGGCTCCTTATTAAGTCTGCCCTATATCTTTTAGGAAGTACCAGCTGTCCTTGACCTTTGGATCTAGCTCCAGTCTTCCTATACATCAACTTGTTTTTCATGTAAAAATCTCCCTTGCCTGGAGTTGTATGACAAGTTGACAATTTTCTGAAACAAGGCTTGAGTGTTTTATCCCCAGCCTGTGCCTTCCTCATCTCTTCTGGAGTGGCATCTAACATAATATCCTCCTCCTGTCTTGAGGTCGACCTGACCTGAAGTGTTGCCATATACACAGGTTTCCTTCTGCAACGGTCAGTGTCATGATTGTCCATCTGACAATTCTTACACCACCTTTTTCCTTGGTTGAAAGATTTTCTTTCATTATATTTCCTTTCATCGAATTGTGGGAATTTATTTTTATTTTCATACCGTGGCCTATCAAATTGGTGCTTACTTTTGTTTTGATCCCTAGGATCAAATTTATTAAAGTTCTGTGGTGCCCTAAAGTTATCCACTTGTTTCTTTTTATTACCTGTTACCTCTGCTTGAGCTGCTTGATACCTTTCAGCAACATTTAGCAACTCACCCAGCCTCTCTGCACCTTGTTCCATGAGAAACTTTCTCAGGTCTGGAGCCATGGACTCTCTTAATTGCTCTATAAGGACCATTTCCTTAAGATCTTGGGTTTTCCCCAGAGAAGTCCATTTCTCCAAGTATGTCTCTATTCGTGCAGAGAACTGGTGATAGGTTTCACCTGACAGTAGTTTAGCATTCCTAAATTTTTTCCTATAAAATTCTGCATTCTTTTCATACCTTAACAAAAGAGCCTGCTTTAGCATGTCATAATTTTCCTGATCACCTCTGCTCATTTTTGCAAAAAACTTCATAAGCTGCCCCACGAAGTCCCTGAGATAACTTTAAGCTCCACCTTTCTCTCTCTAACCCATACGTGGTAGCTAATAGTTCATATCTATTTATATAGCTCTCAATATCATCGTCTTTCTCAACAAAATGATCTAAATGAAAGTTCATAGCTGAGGTTGAGGCTCCCTGAGTAACCGTAGCATCAGAGGCAAAGGGACTGGCACCATTTTCAGGAGCATGGCCTTGAAACTCAAACTCCCTTAGTCGTAACTCATGTTCCCTTTGCAATCTTTTATCTTCTGCTTCCCTTTCTGCAGCTAATTTCCTCTCTTCCCTTTCTGCAGCTAATTTCTTCTCTTCCCTTTCTGCAGCTAATTTCTTCTCTTCTCTTTCTGCAGCTAATCTTTTGTCTTCTCTTTCTGCTTCCAATTTCTTAGCCTCTTTGTCAGCCTCAATCTGCAACCTCTTAGTCTCAGCCTCAGCTTCAAATTGCAACCTCTTAGTCTCAGCCTCTAACTTTCTTTCGGCCTCTTTTTCTAATCTTCTTTCTTCGCGTTAAATAAATTTGTCACATTCCGTAGTGACATAGGCAACCATAACTTGCCCATCTAATCCTAACTCTTTTGCAGTCTGTACAGCAGCAGATCGAAACTTGGCCAGGTCCGCCATTGTCTATCAGGTAAGTTTCTACAATGTCTAACCAACAATTTAATCTCTAAATATATCTAATGGACAACACAGGCACCGTGAGCTCAACCTTATTTAATTCCACCCAAGGATACCTTTTAATTCTTATATTCCCTGAAGTGAATTACCCCCAATATTTTTAATAGGGAAAGATTCAAAATCCCAAGAGCGAGACCCCAATATATGTGGTGAAGTGGGATGTTATAAATATTTATAGGGGACTTAGTGTACTGACTGAGATCAGCTGTGAAGGTATCTATATCTATTAAGAGTAGTGTATTATAGATAACCTTACTTGCTACCACATATCTATATATCTCAGTCAGAATTATTCTGGAATAGTGTGATGACTACGTTATGTGTCTAGGGTATGTGTATGATGAAGTGTAAGTCACAACAACAGACAGATAAACAATTTAATTTAATCCACTACTCTTGACAACACTGTGACACTCACATACATATAACACTCTATGAGAATATCTTAAGGAGTCACTGATAACTTTTCAAATAACAATATGTATTCATGGTTATCATAAAGGTATATGTGTCCTGATTCAAATACAAAGGAACCAGGAATCACAATCAATTTTAATTACAAGTATATGTACAGACTTTATCAATATGAATATTGTAGTGACATATATTATTAAAAATATCCTATGTGTGTCAGTTGTGTAGTGGTAATATGAAGTAATACTGGTTTTGTTTTGTTCAAGCTCTGTTGGTATTTGTCATCATGACTTCAATAGTTTGTCTTTTGGGACTAGTATTGGAGATGTTCTCAGTTCCTGATATTAAGACAATTAAATTCCCCTCTGAATGTTATTTTTACAAAGTCATTTCAAGATGAGGGGACATAATGTTGAGCTCAGCTGGCCAAATCAGCTTATCTTGCGTGATGGCGGCAGGGAAGGACTCCTCTGCTCGAATTCTCCTCTGGGCTCTGGAGACACCTCACTGATAGCTAAAAAGACCAAGGAGTATGCTGTCCGACTCTGGATTCAGCAAAGCTCTGACCAGGTGCTGCTCAGTACCATCAAGACCACGGTCCCTGTAAACAAGAAGGATGTACCTTCTACTTCATAACTAATTGATACTCTAGTTCTACACTGAGCACAATACAACACAAACATTGAGTTCAGAGCGTTAGGCCAACTGTCAGCTTCATCTGAAATACTTTATACCAGTATTACCCTCCTTAATGGTCACTACGCCTCTGCACTTCCAGCATTATTTCTGTCTAATCAATCATCCAGGTGTCAGTGTACTATTTGGCCATTCCATGCCGTTTTACTTCCCTCCGACACCCTCTGTTCAGGCTGGAGCATTATAGGCTTTATCTCCTGTTTGCCACTGAACTACACATATATATACAGGCATAAATTAACAATTTACATTCAATTTTCATTAAAAGATACTGAATGGTTCAAGCTTACCACAATTTCATGGAAATAAACACAGATACGTTGATTAGCAATGAATTCTGGCACAATTACTGGCACAAATTCCCATCTGCTTATGTTCCAGGCTTTTATTTAACACAAATATGAGCTGGCTTCAACGCACTGTTGCTTTATCAAGATTATTTGCACTAGTGGTCTCGAACTAACGCTCCTAAGTGAGTATATCAGCGAGTCTAGCCAATGAGGCCACGTTTCGACAAGTGTTTGAAAAAATGTTACCTTTTCACGTCTCCCCTAACAACGAAAGATAGTATTTATAGCCCGACCAATCGTGGTTAGTCTTTCATTTGTTGCGCTCCAATCAATTTGGAGTTTACATGGTAGGCTAATTCTGTAACGTAAGATTTTTTTTCAAACACGTTATAAAAAATTTTATGAGCAGAAATGATTCCATGCTGTCAGGCATCCCCACTATTTTATTTTGGGTATAATTTATTAATTCCTGGACTATTTGCGTAACGTTTTACATATTCTTGGTCAGCAAGCCCTAAGGAACCCAAATATCCAAATTTAAAAGAGCTACGTGGCTGCGTTCAAAATATGTATTTTCTACCTCCTGTTTCGAAGATGTGCTGTCTGGGTACTGTTATGTTTTCAACCGTAAACCCATCTATTGTTATCTTTCCTAATAAGCGTTTTTTATGATTTTAAAACCTAACTCTGGGAAGGGTAGTGAATTTATCACTGTCCGTCTGAAAAAAAGTTAGTGCATGTAGTCTTACACGCGTGATGGCAGCATTTGTGTATCGCGCGAAGCGTGTTTAGTGTTCGGCTTTCTGCCTCTCCCTTCTCGCTATCCTTTTGTCCATCTGTCTTTTGATCTTGGTAACATAGTGTAGAAAAAGACATGAATGGAATTTAAAATTTAGGTCAACTTGCATATTTCAAGGTTTTTCTTAGAAAGGCAGCACATTTTATTGTGTGTTTGGGAAACGCGTGTATGTTGCAGAAGGCCTTTAATATCAACGTGAAACGTTACAATTTGCATACGCAGTAGAAAACAAGGGGATTTCGAGTACAGTCATTGTGACAGCACTGTTCTTTACCATTCTTCTTCCTTTATTTATTATATGTATTTATTAGGCTTTATATTTACTTGATAATTTATATATGTGGATTAGAATATTCCACGACAGGGAGTTGAGGGTTATGAATGATGTTTGCAACTAGCACCTTATCCTGCGGCAACCTCGTAGTGTGTGTCGTCCGCAGACAGAAAGTCTGGGTTAACAATACGAATGTCGCTCAGTGTACACTCTTACTACGTCTGGAGCTAGCGATAAGCGAAATGTCAATATGGCAAGTTCGCTCTGCACAACAGACGCCAATGTTGTTTCAAAACCAGGTCAAGCGATCAAGTTAAAAATTAAGGGAGTGATAAAAGATGATAAGAAAACCTTGAACTATGAAAGCGTAAACAACGTCAAGGAGCAGGTTAGAAAAAAGAGAAGGAAAGGTACATAAAAAAGTTAAAGGATGGCACGGATAAATACATCGATCGAAGATTGACTTGTCACATGCTTGAATCTATAATAAGGGACAATGTCCTAAACACCGGCTTAAATCTATAATAAGAAACAGTGTCCAGCTTGAATCTACAATACAAAACAGAGTCCAGACTACCATCTTGAATCTAAAATAAGAAACGGTGTCTAGATTAACCTCTTCAATCTATAATAAGAAGTAGTGTCTAGACCATCGTTTTCAATCTATAATAACAAACAGTGTCTAGATTACGATCCTGAATCTAAATTAAGAAATAGTGTATAGACTACCATCTTGAATCTAAAATTAGATATAATGTCTAGATTACCATCTTGAATCTCTAATAAGAAGCAGTGTCTAGATTATCATCTTCAAGCTGTAAAAAGAAACAATGTCTAGGTTACCATCTTAAATCTAAAATAAGAAACCATGTCTAGATTATCATCTTGAATCTAAAAAAAAGAAACAGTGCCTAGATTACCTTCTTGAATCTATAATAAGAAACAGTGTCTAGACTACCTTCTTGAATTTATAATAAGATACAGAGTCTAGACTATCATTTTGAACCTATAATAAGAAACAGTGTCTAGATTACTATCTTGAATCTATAATAAGAAACAGTGTCTAGATTACTATCTTGAATCTATTATAAGAAACAGTGTCTAGACTACCATCTTGAATCTAAAATAAGAAACAGTGTCTAGATTACCATCTTGGATCTAAAATAAGAATCAGTATCTAGATTACCTTCTTGAATCTATAATAAGAAACAGTTTCCAGACTATCGTCTAGAATATGTTACAGGATCCAGACTGCCGTCTTGAATCTATAATAAGAAATAAAGAGACGGAATATTTTTAAGATGTAACTAAATTTGAGGGATATCAACTTTTCCACGCACTCATGCGTGAACAGGCGTCAAAACTGATCACAAGTAACTTGTGAGCCCATGAAAACCCGAGATGCATGAGTGAATACGTTCTCCTGTAATCAAATTCGTTTACTTCCACTTGAGTTTTGATTTATTTCGAGCTAATCAATCTCACACTGCCACACAGCCTAAATTTCACATTTAGACGATACAGTAGTCAATTTTCCCCTACCCTCCATCACTCCCTCAAACCATTTAAACACAGAAAAACATAAGAACCTTGGGCAAGGAGTTAGTCTTAAAATGTTCTCTGTAAGATTTTTTTTTAGATAAAATTTTGCCTCGTTCTGGCGAGGCGCGTCCCGTTAAACCTAGCCGGTTATATTAGGGCGCATGTCCAAATATAAAAGATTGTTAGGTCTGATTTTCTCTGTAAGCAAAAGCATTTCTTCTCAACCTGGAAGTAACGGAACTAAGCAGAAAAATGAGAGCAGTGGGCAATTATTTTCGACGAACTAAGCATGACGGAAAAGAGTGATTGGAGCTGATTCTGTCAACAGTTTTTGCTGATTCAAAGTAGCCTCCACTAACTTGCATCAGCGACAAGAGTATGTAAGGTTTTTTTAATGGTTGTTTTGGGAATCATAAAATAGTGGACGAGGAATGGAAAGGAGAGAGAGAATGTAGGTTAGAGGGAATAGAAACATTGGGACAAAGGGAAGCAAAAACACAGGAGAAAGTGTAGGGGAAATGCGCGAGGTGGAGAAAATGAGGGGAAAGTCGGAGATGGAAGAGAGAAGTAGATAGACAAGGAGTGAAGGAGAATGGGAGAGGAGGAGATAGAGATAGGGGAGAAGGAGAGAGGAAGAAGAAGGAAATTGAAAAAGGGCGGGAGAGAGAAAGAAATAGGAGAGACGGCGTAGTGATGGATGGAGAAAGAGAACGTGGAGAGAATGAGAGAGAGAGAGAGAGAGAGAGAGAGAGAGAGAGAGAGAGAGAGAGAGAGAGAGAGAGAGAGAGAGAGAAATAAAGAAAGAAAAAGCTGTGCTGTGGTGGAGAAAAGAAGAAAGAGAGACTGAAGCGTGAGATAGCGAAATAGAGAAAGAAAAAAAATATCAAGAGAGAGAAAGAAATGAAGAAGCGAAAATGGAAACAAAATATGAAACATGGATACATTTTTTTTTACAAAATGAGGGGGCGAGGAGACGTAAGAAGAAAAAAATAGATTCGGGGTGTTTGTCATATGTATTTAAACCACGCGAACGGGAGCCGCGCTGGTGTAATGGCTTCGGCGTTGTACTGGCGACCAGGTGTTCATGGTTCAAACCCGGGCGTCGGCGTTTGAAGAAATGTTTACGGCCGGAAATTTGACTGAATAGCCTGAACGGCTCCTGTGATAAACCCTCTGTGGATGGGAAGGAGCGAAGCTCCTGACCGGGTTGGAAGGAAAGTCCTCAGGTTCCCCAGCCTCGCAATGACATGTCATTGGGCCGAAGGGCTGAAAGCCCAAGTGCCGCTGGTTAAGAAAAAAAAAAAAAAAAAAAAAAAACCACGCGAACAAATGCATGACTGTCCACAAGTTACATATTTTCAAGGGAGTGTGAGTCATCTACAGCAGTGGTAGTCAACTGAGACATGGGGGCAGACTGGGGGGGGGGGGGGGGGGCATTAATTTTTTTTTCCACAAAGGGATCATGGTACCATATCATCTTGAATGTCATTCAGCTCCCCAAGGAACTTAGGACCAGCAAACATATGCCTGGTCTTCCTGTTAGGGGGTCGGAGTGGATAAGAGGTAAGGCGTCTGCCTGAAATTCTAAAGGTACCAGGTTTGATTCCCAGTTGAGGGAATATAATTTATGGACATTTTTTTTTCAGAACAAGTGGTCTAATGATGTCATACTTCCCCCCCCCCCTCCGGTCTCCTGGGTAGTGAGACCGGATGCCAAGTCTTCTCGGATAAGGGCGAAAAAATAAGAGGTCCCGTGTGCAAGATGCCCATGTTAAAAATCCCACGGAAGTTGGAAATCGTGAAGAGTAGGCCATAAGGCCGCTGCCCTGGCAAAATTTAAAAATTAGAAACCTACGCACCACAAAAAATATTTGCAGAATGTGTGATTCCTATACACACACATTGGGATTGTCGCCGGTGCTTCGGAGTTTGTGCACTGTGCTGAGATCCTCATTGTGTGATCTAATGGAGGAGATCGGAGGACTGATGGAGTTGTCAGTGTGCAATGAAGATAGTCCTTAAAAACTAAACGAAACCAAACTGTGTCACGCGCTATCAGCTCAACGTTTTTCTATGTCGTCCTCGTCACTTTCAACACCTATCTCCAGTTCTCTACTTCATGTGTTTTTCAGTCTACCTCTCCTTCTCATCCCCTGGATATTCCACAATTGTGACAGGGTGAAGAAATGTGGGACTTCGGTTGTAAAGTCGTTCTGTGACAGGGTAAAGAAATGTGGGGCTTCTGTTGTAAACTGGCTATCGCCAGAGATGGTGGTTACAGAAGAGTCGTAATAAACCCAGGTAGTTCTTTCTTTTTGGGAGACTCGTCTG
>JAMPIV010014914.1:0-17500 GCA_024509875.1 Oreohelix idahoensis
AACAACCACCACAACAATGGAAAACAGTATTATTGTAAAGTTTACCGAAGAAAGGTGATCTATCAGACTGTAATAACTGGCGTGGTATATCTCTATTATCAGTACCTGGAAAATTATTATGTTGCATGATGTTAGAAAGACTTAAATTGCATGCTGACGAAAAGATCAGAGAAGAACAAGCGGGTTTCAGGCCGAAACGATCATGTATTGATCAAATATTCACACTAAGAACAATTATAGAAGAATCAGTGGAAAGGCAATCGCCACTTATTATCACCTTCGTCGATTTTCAAAAAGCCTTTGATAGTCTACACCGCCCATCATTGTGGAAGATACTTACAATCTATGGTTTTTCCAACAAAATATGTGAATATAATCAAAGCGCTATATGACAATGCAAGATGTTGTGTTAGAACAAATAAAGGGCAAGGCTGTATTATGTCACCACTACTTTTTGGAATAGCTATTGATTGGGTTATGAGAAACTATACCCACAATGAACAATTGGGTATAAAATGGACAAATGGAAAATTCCTGGGGGACCTGGATTTCGCAGATGATGTAGCATTCTTAAGTTCAACACCAAGACAATCCCAAGAAGCAATAAATAATTTGTGTCATCTCTCGGTTAAAATTGGTCTCCAAATAAATGCCTCTAAAACTAAAGCTATGAACTTTTCTAACGAGACCTTTGATATCATCTTGAACGGGGAAAAACTACAGAAAGTTGAAAGTTTCAATTATTTAGGCAGTAAAATGACTCAGGATGGTGACACAACAAGAGAAATCCATACTAGAATTGCTTTGGCAGCTAGCGCCTTCAATAGATTATCTAACATTTGGAAATTACGATCATTGAATATACATACCAAGCTTCGTCTGTTTAATTCAAATGTTATCTCAGTGTTAACATACGGCTGTGAGAGTTGGAAAATAACAAAATCATTGGAGAACAAGCTGAATACATTCGAGAACAAATGTCTTAGAAAACTCATGAACATCAGTTGGAAAGAATTCAAGACTAATCGACAAATAAGAGAAGACTCTAGGCAGAAATATGTCTCCGACTATATAAGGAAAAAGACGATGGTCATATATCGGTCATGTCCTACGAATGCAAAACAACAGAATACCACTACAGGCACTCACTTGGGTTCCTGAGGGTAAGAGGAAAAAAGGAAGACCAAAAGAAACACTCAGAAGAACAATAATAAGAGAAGGAAGAACGTTGGGCCTAAATAATGTGCAAGAGCTAAGAGGAGTGGCGTCACAACGAACAACCTGGAGAGCAGAAAGGGCTTAGTGATACCAAATCTTTCTTCACCCCCCTCCCTACCTTCGACATTTGCATGTTTTTTCTGTACGTATCTATAATTTTTATGTAACACTTATATTGGTTTTTTGTGATTTGATTTTTAAGGTAAATAAACATCATAAACTTATTATCGGACTGTGTTGAATACCCAAAAGCCAAAAAATTCCCTATTTTGTTTAATTATAGCTGTAATCCACGTCGTCCTGATTGTTTTGAAAGCATACAAATCGGTTGTGAGCGCAGACGTGTGCTGGAATACTGGCAAATAATTGTTTACCAGAGATGGAAGAGAAGATTGAGTAGAAACGATTTGACCTAAAATAAGTCTTCTTTACTTTTCCTCCATCACGTCTGTGGAGCATCATATTTAATCTATACATTTCTTATCACTGATTTTTTTTCATCTCATTCTAACACTCAACCGGACCTACTATTTTCTAGACTCTTTCTCTCAAAAATAAATTAACGACAATATTTTTGGCTGGCTCGCCGGATAAATTTTTTGAGAATACATTTGTGCAACACATATCTTTGAGCTACATTTGAGGCATTCGCATAGCCGGGATAAAGATATTTTGAGTCTGATCTAAGTCTGGGTCTAACTAGATAGAGTGTGAGTGATCTGTCTTTGTGATTTAGGGAAATAAATAAATGCTTGAAATCTATAGTCACTTTTCTCGGTAAGCATTTGTCTTCTCGCGTTAGTATCGAATGCAGTTAACTTTTGAGCTGTGGTCATTTTTGCGCTGGACTGCGCATGACTTGTCTTGTTGTTTGGTCGATCGGTTTCCGCCCACCACTAGTGGGAGTGAGCGATTTGGAATGGCGAAGAGATGCCTCGTTGAAGAGGGGATCTCCGCTTTTTTTTTGTTCTGTCAGGGATGTGTAGTCCTCTTATGGATATTTCGTTTAGTCGAGATAATACCTCTAGTGTTTTCCCACATGTCGGGAGGCGTGATATTTCTGTGTATTTCATGAAAGCAAGGTAAATTGACTTTTTCATTAACTCTATCGATTTTGGGTCGTGAGCGATTTCGATTCATAGCCTGTCTCCGAAAGTCGTCGTCACGAGATGTTCTTTCCCAGCTCACATGTCGCTGCATTGTACTGCATCGGTTGATGCAGGTTCCAAGGACATTACTTGCTACTTTGTTAAATGAACTAGGTTTAGAAAACCTTTATTATCTAGAGGATATTCTTGAGGACATTATTTATACTTCGGCAGACGTGTCTGTCTTGCTGAAGTCAAACTAAGGAGAGTGAACTGATCTCATACATCTGGTTATCTCCTGGCTGTTATAGAAAAGGATGGAGTTGTTCACCTGACTACATTTACAGCACTTTGAAATATAACATGCATCTGACTCATCATTGTAATGCTGTCTACCGTTTATTGCTGTATTGAATGTTGCTGTGATAATGACTGTTTGATGTGCCTACACATTTGCGTAACCATTTTGTCACTGTGGCGTCCACAATAAATAATGAAGAAAAAACGTCAACGGCTGTTTCAAGACTCATTGACTTTATACGTCGTGAGTTTACTGACGTCCTATGTGGATTGCCCTGTTATTGTTGCATGAACATTGTTTTGACTGAACACATCTACACACTACACAAAACCAGACATGCGGATGCCATCCATCATCATATGGCATCACGCATCATTTGGTGGCCATAAGCTGGTTTGATTCTGGTACTAGCAAACACGGGGTCCCTTACCCACTTCATTTTCAACAAGAATTCATCAGCATCCTTCAAGAAATTAACATTCTTCAATACAGTCAACATCTTCAAAATTTTCAAAGTACTCGGCGTTGCCCGGTAAAAGTCAAAATTTCAACTTTTTTGACGGAAACAAGAATTTGACAGTACCCGGCGTTGTTACATGTTGCCGGATAACTCGGACTGCTGTTATCTTTTACGCAAGTCAAGCAAGTTGCTGCTGTCAAGGTTCCAGTGCTGTCGTTTTTTTTGAGAAGGTCAAGTGCCGGTTGAAACGGGTTGTTTTCTGAAGAAGGCCAAGTACCGATTTCCATCAACTTACTTTTGGATTAGAAGGTCAAGTGCCGAAACAAACTCAACACACAGTATTTCAGAAGCTCTTGTACCATCGTGTTAGCAGTGGAAGCAGTTCAGATGTGCCATCATCGTTGGAGCTTCGCTCTTTAGGACGTTGATTGACATCCGTTTTTCTGCTGTTCTACGATTGGAAGCCTTTAAGTTAAGTGGCCTGTTTGTATGTAAACTGTGCCCTTATACTTCTGCTGAGTCTTCTGTGTATCATCTCATTCTATATGTTATATGTCTATATGTTATTTGTATATTTATATGTTTATATTTCAGCGGGTTCTCGGTTGGGTGGTGTCTCCGTTAGATTATGCCACGTCATAGAGGTCGTCTATTGTGAGCGTTTTCTGTAGGGTTTGCAAATTTCCGATACTGGAATTTGCTAAGCGACTTCTGTTGCTATTTATGTTAGCTGTGATGACATGTTTTAATATTGTTTTCGTTATTATTTCACATTCTTTAGTTTTGTTGTGATTTGTTTGTATTTGTTAGCCTACTCTTGTCTATAATTTAGTTTCATACAACATTTTTGTTTATACACTGTGGTGTCATGTATTTTGTTTAATTCTATCGCAGATATCGTCACATTTTTTTGTGATATTTCATTAATTTCTGCTTTATTTTTAGTTGATTTCTGCGAAAGTTTTTGTATTGTTGCTGATCTTTGTTATTGTTTACATTGTTATTGTTTACATTGTTTGTATTGTTTACATTTTCAATGTTTACATTCTGCATGTGTTTACATAGTCATTGTTTACAGTTATAGTAATTAGTTAATGGGCTATGCTAATGCACTGTTACTACTATACTGATGATAAATGAATGATGAATAGTGTCGTGCACTATTGAATGAGAAGTGCACTTATGATCAAGATTTGAGTGCTGATATTTCATATACAAGTTCTTTGATTGGAGACTTGTTTCCCACAGAGACTGGGATAATATAATGTGATGTGAATATACAAGTGCTTAATTAAGACTTGTTACACTTAGGTTTGAAATAAATTAGTTAATTATTTCAGGTTTTGGACTCATATGTTAGACAACATGTCTACATTTGAGCACTTTATTGAGCAGGGTAAATTGCTTGGGAAGACTGGTGTTAAGTTAGAAGAATTTGCAACTGCTCGATATGATAAAGCAATGGAAGCTGAACAAAAGAAACTGCATATGGAAGCTGAACAAAAGAAACTGCAGATGCAGGTGGATGAAAAGAGATTCCAAATGGAAATGGAAAAACAAAAAAGGGAATCAGAAGCTGAGGAAAGAAAACTCCAGCTACAGCTAGAAGCTGAAAGACTTCAAAAAGGAGCTGAGAATAAAAGACTTGAAAAAGAGGCTGAGAATAAAAGACTTGAAAAAGAAGCTGAAAATAAAAGACTTGAAAAAGAAGCTGAAAATAAAAGACTTGAAAAAGAAGCTGAAAATGAAAGACTTCAAATGCAGGCTCAAGCTGAAGAAAGGAAGTTACAAAGAGAGTCTGATGAGAGGAAAGCAAAAATGGAACATGAAGAAAAAACTCTTAGCTTTAGAGTTGGAGAAATTGAAATTGACAAGCATGGGTAATGGTAATGATTCAAACAAGGGTTCATCTTCTGGGAAGGCTAATAATGATACTTTTAAGATTAAGTTACCAACATTTAGTCCTTCCAGTGATGACATAATGTTCTATCTGGACAGATTTGAACAAGCATGTACAGCTCATAACATAGACAAAGCAAAATATGTTTATCAGTTATCAGGGATACTGACAGGTAAAGCTCTAAGTATATTAAATATGGTGGATGAACCTGGCAAGAGCAATTATGAGGTTGTCAGGGCCGCTTTGTTAAAGAAATATCAGCTTAACGAAGACGGCTATCGTCTACAATTTAAAAACATGTTACCTGAAAATGGAGTTGAATTCTCCGAGTTTATTGCAAGAATACGCATTACTTTCTCACGATGGGTTGAACTATCTAAGACGGAAAAAACTTATGAAGGACTTATGGACTTAATACTTAGAGACAAAGTCATGTCGTCTGTCAATGAGTCTTTCCTTGCTTTCCTTCATGAACGTAAACCTAAAACAATAAAAGAAATGGAAGATTTCTGTTGCCAATACGTAACTGCACACCCACACATAACCATGGGTAACTCTAAGGTGAAAGAAGGTTTACCAGTTGCTTCGGCAGCTCCGTATGGTCAAAACTTTGCTCGTAGATCCCAACAAAATTTTGATAGAAAGAGTAGCGGTAATTTCTGTCAAAATCATGGAAACCAATTTCATGGTGATTCTTCTTCGAAGAATTGGAGACAACCTGATAGTACTCGTTACTATCACCCTAATAATTATAAGCATTTCAAAAGAGGATATGGTAATAGAGGTGATTCCTGCCGAAGACCTCAGAACCAAACAAATAGATGTTCGCATCAATGTGAACATGATAGTAATCGTGGAAACTGGAATTCGAACCAGGATAACAATTACAATAGAGACAATAATAACTGCAGAGATAATAATAACTCTGATAACTTCAGAGGTAATAATAGTCGGGGTAGATCTCAACACAAAAAAAAGAGATATCAGCAGGCTAATGCTGTACAACAGGAAACTGAGGGAGCCTGTAATAATCATGTTGTTTGATAGTAAAAACTTTTTGACGCTGTCACTAGTTCTGCTTTTGACTTTGAGAGAGCAAACAAATGCCCCCAGTGCAGTACTTTATTCGAAGCGGGTACCATAACTACTTTGAGTTGTGGTCACCCACTTCCCGCTCTTCCTGCTGCTGTTGCGCATGACGGGAGGGGTTCTTTAATTCTACATAAGGGTCTTGTTAATGATACTCCGGTCTCACTACTTTTCGATTCCGGATGCACCACTATTGGTGTTAGACAATCGCTTGTAGATCCATCTTGTGCTACAGGAAGGGTTATTAAATGTGTCACATTTGGCGGCACTCTAGAAAAATATCCTACTGCTGTAATTCGCATTGCCACTCCTTTCTTTACTGGAGATGTGCATGCTTGTCTCTTACCTAATCCTATTGCGGACCTTATTATTGGTCGTATTCACGGAGTTAGGGAGTGTACCCCACAGCAGATTGCTGCTTGGGAAGATAATAACATGCAAGCTACAAATGCAGTAGTTACAAGAGCACAAGCTCTACAAACACCCGAAACTTCACTGAATAGTGATAATGAAGTTGATAGCCAAGATAGTCACTTAGTAATCACTCGTGACTCTTTCATAAAATTGCAAGAAGAAGATCCTTCTTTAAAAAAATTCTTCGTTCTTGCGAAGAAAGGTGATCCGAATCAGGATACAAATAGAAAATCTTGGATTGCAATGAGAAACGGCGTACTTGTACGTATGGTACAAGATTCGACTACGTCGGCACATTCGCAAATTCTTGTTCCCAAGAGCATGAGAGTCCAAATATTACAACATGCTCATGACTCGCAATGTGCTGGACATATGGGTTTTGCCCGTACGAAGTCGAGAGTCCTTGCGGCTTTCTTTTGGCCTTTTGTCAATAAGGACATTCGTATTTACTGCCGATCATGCAAGGTATGTCAGGAGGTCAAATCTAGAGGACCACGACATGCTGCGCCTATCCAGGCTGCTGACATTCCTATTCGGCCGTTTCAGAAAATGGCCATAGATATTATTGGCCCTTTTAAGGTCAAGTCGGCCAGAGGACATCAGTTTATCCTTACATGTGTCGATATGTGCACACGTTGGCCAGAGGCTATTCCTCTTAAGAGCATATCTACTACAGATATCGCAGATGCTCTTTGGTTGATATTTTCTCGCTTGGGGTTCCCCAGAGAAATATTGTCAGACCATGGCACTCAACTCATATCTGACACTATGTCACAGGTAATGTCTACCTTACATATTGAACGATCTCTCAGTAGTATCTACCATCCTATGTCTAATGGGTTAGTTGAGCGTCTGAATAGAACGCTCAAGACTTTGCTTGGTAAGATAACTGAAGATCATCCTCAAGATTGGGACAGGGTTTTACCCGCGGCTCTCTTTGCCTATATAGAAGTCCCTAATGAACACACAGGATTTTCTCCCTTCGAACTTGTCTTTGGCGCGCGTCCACGCGGCCCTATGTCTTTATTACACGATCTCATCACTGCCGATGATATTAGCGATGAAACTCAATCCTCATATGAGTATGTCATTGCTCTTAGACAAAAGATCATTGAGGCATGTAAGCTAGCAACTGCTTCATCAGAAATTGCTAAAGAGAAGGCAAGGCAGTTTGCTAACAAGAATAGATGTCTACGACAACTTTGTCCAGGTGACAAAGCATTCGTCCTACTCCCCAGTAGGGAAAATAGACTTCTTATTGCATGGAAAGGTCCGTATGCAATAGTCTCTCGGATTTCCGATGTTGACTATGTGGTCGATATTGATGGAAAGCATAAAACTTTCCACATAAACATGCTTTCGGAATTTCACGAACGTCCGGACTATTTGCTGCCTATTTTCCAGGCAACGGATGATGCTCCTGCACCTCACGGTCATTATTCATCCCTGTCTGTCATTCAGGATGAGGAAGCTACCTTCTCTGATGTCAACCTTCCCCTTCCAGTGGTTCCATTACATTCTACGGAATCTTGGAAAAACGTTTCTGTTTCTCCTAATCTTTCTGGTGACGAACATCGACAAGTCTCGTCGATGTTACAAACATTTCAGGATGTTCTCACTGACATTCCTGGACACACAGATGTCATAGAACATGACATAATTCTTACCGACAATAATCCAATTAGGGTTAGGCCGTATCCTATTCCTATACACTTTCAGTCGCAAGTGGAAAAGGAATTGGATGAAATGATTCAATTAAATATAATTGAACCATCGACTTCACCATATTCTTCTTCCATGGTTATTGTCCGGAAGAAGGATAAGAACATACGAATTTGCGTTGATTATCGCAAATTGAATCAGGTCACAAAGTTCGACGCTGAACCGATGCCTTTGTTAGAAGATCTACTGATTAGACTTTCTAATTCTAGATTCTTCACTAAACTTGACTTGTCTAAAGGTTATTGGCAAGTGCCTTTAGCAGAGCATGCCAAACCTCTTACTGCTTTTTCTACACCTAGGGGTCTATTTCAATGGAATGTTATGCCTTTTGGTCTCATGAACGCCCCTGCCACTTTCGTTCGCATGATGCGTCGAATTCTGTCACATCGTTCGGATGTCATCGCATACTTAGATGACATCTGTCTCTTCAGTGATACCTGGGAAGATCACTATTTAGGGTTATATGACTTACTGTCCACTCTACGTGAGAATAATTTGACAGCAAAACCTTCTAAAGCTTTTGTTGGTTTTTGGTGAAATCTCTTTCCTGGGTCATCGTGTTGGTCATGGTCTCTTGAAGACAGAAGACCACAATACTTCCAAAATACTGAACATCTCTGTTCCTAAAACGAAGAAACAAGTTAGGAGACTCTTAGGTTTAATTCAATTTTATGGGAGATTTATTCCAAATTTATCTTCGATCATGGCACCTCTCTCAACATTGTTGAAGAAAGGTTCGCCTAATCTGGTCCGTTGGTCTGAAGAATGCCAATCTTCAATAGGACAAATTAAGGATATTTTTTTCTTCTCCTCCCATCTTAAGATTACCTACTCTTGATAGGACTTTTGTTCTTCGGAGTGATGCTTCATCCACTGGGATTGGAGCAGCACTGATGCAAGAATATGCAAATACTCTGCATCCTGTTATGTACATTTCTAGAAAACTAAATGCGGCATTTCGAGATCCACTCGATATGCTATAGCTCTTCAACCTTTTCACTTCACGGTACGAGCTATCCGTGGTGCGGATAATGTGATGGCTGACATTTTGTCTAGATGCCCACATGACTCCAACTAATACTTCTGTCCTATATTTCCATATATTACAGAGTCATAACACACCTATATTTCTACAATAGATTAGCACATCTGTACTTACTTTATATGTACACACTATCGTGCTTTGTTGTCATCTTCTTCTGTTCGTTTTTTAAGATGATAGAGGAGGACTGAGTAGTTAATATAAGGAGAGACTTGCCGTTAGTTTACTAAACACGCCCAATTATATAAAAAATACTTGAGTGCCGACAATAATTGATAGCATTGTATTGTACCTTATGAAGCATACCGTATTAGTTATCTTAATTAGCAAATTATATTGCTTGTACATATTTCTCATAGAATGTCATTGTTGAGCTGCTTGACGATACCACTAGACCTCGACCTTACTAGTATCAAAGCATGACGTCGTTATAGACGCAAGTGTATTACAAACCCCTCTTGGTTACCCAGAGCATATAGTCCTGTAATTCGTCATGCGTAGTATTAACTTGGGGCTTACTAGATGGTTACTTATGTGGACATTCAGTACGTCAAAGAATGTACTATTAAAGATTAACAAAAACCTATCTGACATTAGACCCACATCCATTTTACTTAAAGTACACATTTAATTCCCCACAGAGTATGCTGTTTAATGATGATGATAGTAACTTGCATTACATACGATGATATTGTGTTTACAGATGCTCTACGTGAGTTCTGTGATGTGAGTCCGTTGGGGTGAGTACACCATCACCCCGTGATGTTAATATCTTTTTGAGTCAGACATATTAAGGTATTTTTTCTGTTGACAGAGCATATCACTGCCCCTTCCACACCCAACACTCTTATAAATATCCCTATTGTCTTTGGCGCGCAATTTAGGTTTAATTCTTCAGCGCATCTTAATTCCCTAGTCGCGTTCTTTGAGCCGCCTTCGCTTCAATCGCTTGCCTCTCCTTGATATACCTTTGAAAAAAAATTATGTTCGTTATATTTTTTTTTCTCATCATACGGTCGGAGCGTATGTGAGATAAGTCTTAAGTACGTGGATAAATTCTCGCATCACTATCGATTTTATTTTCCAATAGTCAGGGTTTTTAATAACCCACACTGATTAACGGGCACCAGGTCCAGGCCACAAACAAATGCGCAACAATACCCTATATCACTACGTTTTCTCAAGGTTATGCAATTTGTCTTCTGTAACGGGGGGCTCTGATTGATGTACGACTGCGAATCGAGAAAGCATATGTCGAGCTGCGACGACTGTTGGTCTAATGGTTTTGCGTGGCTTGCTGATCACTGCGAGCATGAAGCTTTCGACTGTCTTGCTTTGGGTTATCGAATTCCCCGCAATTCCGCCCCACCACCGAGTTTGAGGTGAGCGATTTTGGTGAACATGCGAAAGAGACGAGTGCCGTCCGTATTGAAGACGCTTGGGCGATCTCCGCTTATCTTTTTTGACTTCTGTCAGGATCGATGTATGTAAGGTCCTCTATAATGGCATATATCGCTGTTTACTTCGAGTTCCGATATACGTCCTACCTATTTGGTCCCATCCATCGTCAGAACTAATGCTCAGGGTGGCGTGTTCAATGGCAATGTCACAGTTTTTCTGCGCGCAAGCAATGTTAAAAAAACAATTTCGACAGCTCTTTTTAATAACTCCATATTGAATTATGGTGCGTGATCGATGATGCGATTTCCGGATGCGTCACAGCCTGTCCGTCCCGTCCCCGAAAAGATCCTTTACCCGTCACAGAGCCTGTAACGATTCTTCTACGTCTCTCTCCCAGCCTCTACATGCTAATGTCACCTGACCACTCGTGCGTAACTTGCATTTGGTTTCCAAGAACGCATCGGTTGAAGCAATGATGCCTTGTCAGCCATTAGGTTGATTTTGCCTAACGTCTGTTTACATAAATGTAAATTATTTGTACGTTCAGTAAACTGCCCTAGGGTTATGTAGTCTCAATTGTTGAATGTTGGAGAATCGATCCCCAAGTGGTATGACCTTTGGATGGTACAGGACGTGTACCCTTGACTTCTATCTGCTGTAGGTACTAAAAGCTATTTGACCGTCCTATAGTGTTAATCGAACTACTATCATTCCACATACTGGTTAACACCTCATGGCAGAGTGTCATATGACATCAAAGACATGAAGTTGTTGCACCCTGGTACTACATCTGATCCGAGCACTACAGATCCTCTAAAACTAATTACATCCACAGACACCACCTGTACTCACCATTGTAAATGCATTGTCTACCGTTTTAATGTCCTGCATAACGATGTACAGTATCCGTGTTGCTGAATGATAAAACTGACTCTGCAGTATGATCAGGCATGACTACTGCCCTTCACACATATGCAGCTTAACCATTTTTGTCACTGTGGCGTCCACCCACCCACCCAGCCGATCCGCCCCTTTTTGTTTACTCACGTGCATAAAACCACGACACAAAGTACTAAAAAGACGTCTACTATTGAGAATCCTGACGACCTATGAGGAATGCCCTGATTAAAGGTTTTCAAGAACCTAGTATTAGTGATGGAACCACAGGTGGTGATCTAGCACAACTAACACAAAACGCCTACATGGCGGAATTAGCCAAGTCCATCATCATATGGCATCAAGCATGCAGTCCGATCCACGGTACAGCATATTTTACATGGTTGTTTTCTTTTCCACAGGAGCATTATAAAGAACTATAACCCCATTCTCAAAGTATTAAAATAAAAAATCCCAACAACCGAACGAATTTCCTCTCCCCCAACCCAAAAACAAACCACCTCCTGCAAAGTGATCATTTGCATTCTATCAATTAATAACCCCCCCTACCCTCCAACCCCTTTTAAAAATCCTAAATCCCCTCTAACTCAATTGTCTCACCCTCTCCTTTTTCCCAATAAAATTACAAACAAAAAACTTTTTTAAACCACTAAACTTTCCTCAACTTACATAGCATCGTCTCGATCTCAAAAAAAGTAGGACTTCCATTGGGGTAGTTTAATTTTGTGATAGTGGGGTAATAATAAAAAAAACAGTTATTATAACTCCCCCACCGCCAAAGAAAAAAAAAAAAAACGCAAACAACCCAACCCCGCCCCTATTAAAAAACTGACCCCAATAAACACATAAACTCAAAACTAGCCTCTAACTGCAACAAAAACGACTATACCCAACCCGCAAAAACACTTATGTCCACTTTAGCCTCTTAGTAATATAACCTTACGTCTAACCTATCCCCAACCAACTTCCTTCTGCATCCTAAACCCGTTTCCCTAACCTAACCGTCTTTACACCACCCTACCCAAAATAACCAAAAATTATTAAAACACTACTTCTTATCCATGAATACCTTAACCCGCACAGTCATTAGACCCGACAACAAAACACGTCAATACAATGAGGAAGCAACCAAAACATATTACATTTCCTCTCGTCCTCCAACGGTTCAACTCGTCGTACCCAAAATCTCCCTCATCTTTCCACACTTCACCATCCTTCTAACTCTCACTTCTCTTCTTCCGATCTCGCCTTCATAAATACCCCCCCTCACAATCCCCCCTCACATCCTGACTGTCCCCCTCCCTCTGCTTCTCCTCCCCTCTCCCCCATCACATATTACTCTCTTTTCCTCCTTCACTTCCTCCCAGTCCTCTTTTGCTTCTGCTTACCTCACTTCTAAAATGTATCATGAATAAAAATGATTGCCATATTATGGTTGACTCCTGCCGTAGCATCACGTAAACTCTCTCCTTCTTCGTACCCCTCCACTCTCACTCCCCTTTCCATCCAGTCCATCCAATTTCGCTGAACCCTTTTCTAAAATATGACCGGGTCGCCTACTACTTACGTAATAACGGACTAGCCTTCTACGGCTCCCAGTCGGCAGTAATTGATCACTACCAGCCACTCATCTGCCCCAATAAACTGCGATTGTTCTTTTTTGCTTTAGAGATTACCTGTTTCCCCTAGTCCCGAATGAGAAAATGTGAACAGCTATTCTAGAAAAAATTCGAGAGGTCTCGCGAAATGTCTGTTATGGTTTGGTCGCTTTACCTCGGGCCCGCAACGCGACACACTCCCGTGACTCTAATACCCCTACCATTCAACAAATCCTACACGGCCCTCCTCATTTCCCCCCCCCCTCCCCATCTACTGTAACAAGCATAATACACATTCCCAATCACTATCTTTAAACGCATACCGCGCTCTACACTTTAACAAACAAACCTGCCTTATCCCCAGCAAAAAGTTTCGATAAACTAAGGAGATTCCGTTACATGCTCTCCCTGTCACCATTACCCTTGGTCCTTATAACACGAAACGCCGTTTACTACCCTTTTTGTTCAAAAATGCCCTAATAGCAAATCCAAAACACGTATGCCCACATTCCACAACCCAAGCTTGCCATTATCCCAAAACCCAATAAATTACAAGTATTCCCCTCACCCTACCCCAAATATTTACCCTCTCCCCCCTCCCGCCCCTAACTCAAAAAATTACATCTCCTCTGTCCGCCTACCGCCTGGCAAATCTTTCCACACACCACAACACTTGGCCTGTCAAACGACTATACCAAAAGCACTAGGTCCATAACTACCTGGACTCACAGAAACGAACACCCACAGAAGAGCCATCTCTTAAACAAAACTAGAGCAGGTCATTCCCAATTGTTGCCTCTAAATTCTCTCTCGTCTAAAAAAACCCCCGAGCACCAAACACCCCATGGGTTTAGGAACCTCCCCAGAAAAATCGAAATATACAACAAAACCCGATACCCCCCTAGACAACAATACAGAATCACCCCGAATCCAAGCCCGTAGGCGAGGCAGCGCGGTGCACCAAGGTCAAGGAAAAAGGGAATATCCCTACACCAGGAGACGTCTGAGTCAGTGTGTTCAAACGAAACCGAGTCCAAACCGCGTCGGATGTTTTACATTACAGCCTATCGAAAGTAGAGTCAATGTCAGTGATACTCAACCGTGAGGGGACCTGAAGGACCCTCTAATACTGAGTAACTGTATATTGA
The DNA here is from genome assembly GCA_024509875.1 of Oreohelix idahoensis. Taxonomy (NCBI): domain Eukaryota; kingdom Metazoa; phylum Mollusca; class Gastropoda; order Stylommatophora; family Oreohelicidae; genus Oreohelix; species Oreohelix idahoensis. The sequence goes on from JAMPIV010014914.1 coordinate 14,279, forward strand.
ATTTGGTAAAGCCTCCGTCAAACAACTTGTCACTTATGAAACTGGGGATTAACCCTTTTAGGTTATAGTAATTGTTGCTAGAACCGTAGTCAAACCATGGTCTAGGAGACAGTTCGTCTACCCTACACCCAATACATAAGAAAACCTCTATGCTCTCCGCACCATGCCTCTACGCTAACGTTGCACACATGTAGAAAAACACACGTGAATTTGTCAGAGGGTTGTTAATAACCACGTCTTTGCCCAAAATAGTTATAGATAACCTAAACAATCCCATGATACACTCAGTAACACCGCATTGTGAAGTATCAGCAACATGAGAAATAATTTTTGCGAAACGTCAAGTAGTCCTAAATTATGCATGCGTAAGACCAGCACGACTTCAATCCACTGCCTTTTCTCTTTCTCCTATCTCCCCCAAAAGTAAAGGCGCTTTTCACTAAACATCAGGGAGGCGCAACAAAATGTTGACGGCTTACCTCATGTGAGCACCCGACTTAATTCTCACATCAACAAAATAACAGCCCATGGGTGCCCACGGACGGGGGAGACACACCACGATTCACACAACATGTCTAATGTGCCGGCGTACTAGGGGCGTGAGAACGGGTGGTAAACCGACCCCCCCGTAACCTTCCGACTGGTGGTGGTGGGTCTGGTGGGGGTCGCAAGAACCCACCCCTTAGCCTGGGCAGTTGCGCGTGGTGGCCCCTAAAAGTGTACAAAGGCTACGTGTTTACCCATCGGCAGCCCTACATAGTGCGCGACGTAAAACAGACCGCCACATTCAGTGAATTAAAATACACAAGGCACTGTGTGGCTGGGCGGGGGGCGGGGGGGATGGTGGCTTCAAATCCCTCAGAGTACTTCGTCTAAACTATGTACGTGGAACAATCATGCGCGGCCAGTGTGCCAACGTGGTAGTCACCAAAGCCACGTAGACGATAGGAACCTGTGACGTACCGTAACGTAACGCAGATACAGAGAAGACCAGTAACCGTTTGTTCGGTCATTCCGGTGAACACCGGGTAAGTACCTTTTAGCGGGGCCCATTACCTAGTGGGGGCAAAGAGGCCAATTAAAATTTACCAGGATCCATTTGAAACGTGATGCAGTCAGACAAGTCATTGCCCCCGTTGGCAAGATGACCCAAAATAAAGCACAGTGGTGTTCATCCTGACGTGTTAGGGTCGAAGCACTTGCACAATGTGGGCCGAAGCTTATAACCGCTAACAATGACAACAGATTCCAAGCAATATGTCGCAGAAACCCACCGGTGGCAATATCCTTAAACAGAGCTGCACGGTTGGGATAAGCTATCCACTAACAAGTTTTGACGGGACAAAATTGGATCCCAAATCCGGATAGCCTGTTAATGGGGCGGGAGATTCTTCTCACAAAAAAGAACTATATTTCCAAACATATACCACGGACAAGGACCCTAGACCTCTCCTTCCCTGGAAATGGGCTCGGTGTTGGATCGTTATTTAATGGGTACATGCTCTCGTACTCACCATGTATACGTAAAGCTGTGTGGTCAGGAAAAACCGGAAAGACTAGGGGGACCTATATATATCGGCTGCCTTATTCGTCGCCTACCGAGAGGTAACCCCAATGCGTCCCTACGTACGGGGGTATTCGGCCGCGCATCTAACACTTTGTTTATTTGGGCAGAAGCTTATAAAGTGGCCACAGATAGAGTCCATACAGACGGTCCCCTGACGGACCCCAAGGGCTACGACTAGCCCTAACTCGGTTCAGTCTGAAGCAAGTTGAAGTATCTTAGAAAGGAAAGGCGAAGGTCTTCCACGTAAATCTGCTTAAGAACTATTTAGAAAGACCGGTGCCATCCTCCGAGCATCTCCTGGCTGTCGCCATAGCAACGGCAGACGAGGAAGATGATGATGGTTGCATGGAGTATCCATTGCAACCCACAGAATCCTCTAAAGATGTCAAGTTCGGCGACAATCTCTCACCAGAACAACAAACAGAAACCAGGGCTCTACTAAAACAGTACAGTGCAGTCTTAACGGATGTACCTGGTCGAACAAATCTCATCGAATTTGATATGAAATTAACAAACGAGACCCCTGTTCTAACCAGAGTTTACCCCATACCGTACGCTAAAGCTGATGCACTTCGCAGAGAAATAGACAAGCTGCGTCAAGCAGGAATTATCAGTGAGTCTACATCTCCTTACAGTTCCAGTGTAGTGCTGTTGCAGAAGCCCAATAAGGAAGTTCGGCTGTGTATAGATTACCGGCTGCTAAACGCTGTAACGGAATTCCAGCCCGAACCTCTCCAAACTGTTTCTGAGTTGTTCACCAAGCTCAGCAAAGCAAAGATTTTCTCCAAGATTGACCTCAGTAAAGGTTATTATCAGATACCAGTCAAGGAGGAAATTAAACCTTTGTTAGCTTTCAGCACTAGTGAAGGACATTACACATTTAATGTGATGCCGTTCGGATTGCATAACGCACCAGGAGTGTTCACCAGGATGATGAGGAAACTTCTAGAACCTTTGCAAAGTCCCCATATCCATAATTTTATGGATGACATATTAATTGCATCGGAAACCTATGAAGAACATATTGCTACGGTTGCTATGCTCCTCAGGAGACTACAGGAAACGGGTCTCACAGCCAGACCTAGCAAATGTCTCATCGGGTTTGAACAGTTAGACTTCCTGGGGCATACTATTTCTCACGGATGCAGTTAGCCTATTAAGAAGAACGTGGAGAAAATAGCTGCAGCCAAAAGACCACGAACGAAGAAAGACGTACGTTCCTTCCTATCATTATGTGCATATTATCAGAAATACATCCAGAACTTCAACGGACTGACGGCACCTCTGACTGACCTCACAAAGAAAGGTTGTCCTGATAAGGTCATATGTGATCAAAAGTGCGAACACGCGTATAGCACTTTGAAAGGACAGTTGTCTGCATACCCCATTTTGAGGTTGCCTGACCTCAACAAACCTTTTGTATTACGGGTCGACGCGTCAGGTCAGGGCATCGGGTCAACACTGCTTCAAGCCGATGACAGTGACCCAAACATGCTATTTCCAGTTGCCTATGGCAGTCGGAAATTAAATAAAGCTGAACGGAACTACAGCGTAGTCGAAAGAGAATGTCTCGCTCTGATTGACGGTATCAGACGCCATCATGAATTTCTCTATGGTACATCTTTCACGGTGCAAACAGACCACGCTCCGTTAGC